>CM076579.1:245078504-245270377 GCA_034641835.2 Pinus albicaulis | reverse complement strand
CTCTTTAAATCTTAAGAAAAGTCTTTTTGGATTAGAGGAAGGTAAGTTACTTGGACATATAATCTCAAAAGAAGGAATTAGGATAGATCTTGCTAGGATAGAAGCAATTCTGAACATCAACCCACGAAGAAACATCAAAGAATTACAAGTTTTTTTAGGTAAGATATTTTTTTTAAGAAGATTCATATCTAATTTAGCAGAGATAATTAGAGAATTGAATAACATGCTCAAGAAAGATTCAGTTCTTAGATGGAATTTTAAGGCTAAACAATCATTTGACTCTATCAAACAAGCCTTAACGAATACTCAAGTCCTAATAAGTCCTGATTTTAAGAAATACTTGATGATTTTTTCATTTGCTTCAGAACATACCATAGTTGTAGTTTTACTGCAGAAAAATGATCAAGGATTTGAAAAACCTATAGATTTTTTTAGTAAAGACCTTAGAGATGCTTCTTTGAAGTACAAAATTATGGAAAAACAAGCCCTAGCCTTGGTTAAGGCCATTAAAGTCTTCAGAGTTTATATTCTCTACTCACACATTATTGCCTATGTCCCAAATTATGTAGTTAAAGACATTCTTACTCGAGATGGTCCTGATGGAAGAAGAGGTAAGTGGATTTCCACTATCTTAGAATATGACATAGAGATTAAACCCACCAAGCTAATTTAAGTTCAAGGCTTAGCCAGACTTATGGCTGAATCCAATTGTAATGCCCTAGATATAAATTTTATTGCTCAAGTTGATGATCAGGAAGAGATGGAAACTCCATTGATCAGTGAAGCCTTTTCATACTCACTTTGGTATACATATATCATGTTTGTACTCCAAAAATTACAAGCTCCTCCTAGATTGCCAAGAACCAAAGCTAGATTTTTAAAACTTAAAGCAGTAAGATTTTGTATCTTAGATAATGTACTTTTTTTGAGACATCATAGTGGGATTTTACTAAATTGTTTACTAAAGGAATAAGCTGACTATATACTTGAAGAATTTCATGCAGGTGACTATGGAGGACATTTATACTGGAAATCTACTACTGACAAGATCTTGAGAGCTGGTTTTTACTGGCCTACCTAGTTTTCTGATGTCAAAAAATATGTTACTTCATGTCATAAGTGCCAATTTTTTTAGGGTAAGAAGAAATCATTTCCTCTCCCTTTAAAGCCTATTTCAACTGAAGTGCCATTTCAACAATGGGGTCTAGACTTCATTGGTGAAATTCACCCTCCCTCTTCAGGCCAACATAAGTGGATTTTGACAGCCACTGATTATTTTACCAAGTGAATTGAAGCCATACCCTCTAGACAATCCACTGATACTGTCATTATTTCCTTTCTAGAAAACAACATCCTTTCAAGATTTGGGTGCCCTCAAAAGATAATCACTGATAATGCAGCAGTATTCAAATCCAAGAAAATGATTGAATTTTGCCACAAATACCATATTACCCTAGGCCACTCTACTTCATATTACCCCCAAGGTAATGACCTAGTTGAATCCTCCAACAAAAGCCTAGTAAATATCATCAAAAAATTACTTGAAGACAATAAAAAGACTTGGCATAAGAAGTTAGTCAATTCCTTATGGGCAGATAGACTTACTACTAAGAAATCCATCGGTACTTCACCTTACCAGATAGTTTATGGAATGGATGTTGTTTTTCCTTGCTCCCTAGGTGTACCAGTGATGAAAATTATCCAGGAATTACAGGTTGAAACAAATGACATCCAAAGAAGGATAAATCAAACTATTCACTTGCAAAAAAAAAGAGAAGAAGTTTATGTCAAATCTCAAGTCATTCAGGATAATATCAAGAAAATATATGATAAAAATACTAAAGAGGATGATTTTTACATAGGAGATAAAGTTTTAAAATTGGATTCCAGAAGAGAAGACAAAGGAAAACATGGAAATTTTGATTTTCTATGGAAAGGGCCTTATGTAATTTATGGATATAGAGGTAATAACGCTTTCTTTCTCAAATAATTGGATGGAACAGATCTGCAAGAAAGACCAATTAATGGCAGAATGTTGAAGCACTACTACTCACCTGAGTTAACCAATAGTTATTTTTTATTCACTTTGATCATTTTACATATACATTGCAAAGTTTAGATTGGATTGGATGTTTCCTTAGAAAATTTGAAGCCCAAAGAGAAGGCCCTAATCTTTGAAAAGTAAATATCATAAATATGAAAAAGTTGCAGATATCAGAAGACATTTATAGGATCATCACAAGTCAAATTTCAAAGGCTACTAAGTCTTAGAGTTCTTGATATTTCACCAGGAAATGACATCCCCATGTGGAGCCACTGTTAAGGTCCTATAATAATAGGGTCCATAAAATTTTGAGTTGAATTTGATAAAGTCTTGTAAATATGTACATACCTTGCTTTCTGCAAGTTGTTTTCCCATATTTTGAAAAGATGAAAAATAATAAAAAATCAAAAAGAGGGTAAAAGTCCTAAAAGAAAGATCAAAAGACTTAGAAAAATATATACCCCAAAATAAAAGAAATAAAACCTGAAAGTGAGCAAATCCAAAGGCCACTACTTTTACTTTTACTGCAAAGAATAATGATTATGTGCAGAGTGTCAATAAATGCCATAATCCATGACCAGTTAAACAGTTTAATCTTAACTTTTCAAGTTTTCAATTTCATGTTTTAGATACTGAATAAAGATTTGTCAAACAATTTAAACTTGAAAAATTAGTAGATAGGTAGAGAATAATGAGGAGCTCAATAGTCTAATATGAGCCCTCAGATGAAATAAGGTAGATTTAGATAGTTTTATGCTTTGAAAGAAAATGTTTTAAGGTTGCAAGTCTAAATGCACCTGCAAAATGAAGAAAAAAAGTTAGAAATACAAGATTGGGTAGGTATAAAGCAGTGGAGAAATCATGTAAATAATACATCATCAGGAAAAATCACTAATTTACCCTCCCCTATAAATATTCAATATTCGAAGCTATCAGTCAAACAGGCTCAGATAATTTCTCTGACTTTTGTTGGGACCAGACCCAAGGCTCTATGAATGGTTAGTTGAAAATATTGAGTTCTTATGCTAAATCCTCATTTTTCATCATTTACCCTTCATTCATCTATTAAAACCCCTCTTTCCTAAGTAAAAACACAATCTTACTTAGTAAAATTGTAGCCCTAGAGTAATTAACTTCATCCCTTCATAAGCATTCATAAAAACCCACAAAGTCACACTTATCCTAAGTATTATTGAAAGAAATATAAAGATGAGCAATGCTTAAATTTATATTATACTTAGAGATAATATGTATTTTGTTTTAAATTTCACTCCCCTCTCATATTAACTTTTAACATATATTTTCCCGGATGCGGGTGCTCCAACAGATGGTTGATACAATGGGACACAGGTGCGGCGAAGTGGATCGCCACCTGCCCATCCCGGACAGTGAAGATCTCAGTTTGATTTGCAACAGATGTTTGCATTTAACTCTTGCAGATACCAAAGGATCCGCTCCATATGGTGTTGTACCTCACCTCATGCCCATAGGACTGGCCTCTGCTATCACTCGCTTCGGCAAGGATCTCTTCAATGCATCAGTTATTATGGGGGATTACCAATACGCGTGCAGGCAGATTAAGAGGTGGAATCATGTTAAGGCAATGGTGCCAAGGTCTTACAAGCACAGCGCTCGCCTCCTTCTCATATTTGGTATTAATTTCGCACCCAATCTGTGTGGAATCGTCATCGTCAATTCAGCCATCCTGAGCAGCCTAACGGGGATTCTTCTATTGAAGCAACGTTCCAGTTTGAATGCAGGGCTACCTATTCTGAGAATTCGGCATTTGTCTCAGGTCATTTTTCTCGTTTTAAGCTTCCCCCCCCCTGCTATTGCGGTTGCTTGGATTCATTTGGCTTCCGCAATGCCTCGTTTGCGCCACAGGCTTCGGAGTTGTCGTGGAAGTTCAAGGGGCCGTCCTGCAAGAGACCATTCCAGCCCTTCCTCGGTCTCGGCCTCTCTCTCCAGCGGTATTTTTCCCCGCCATTACCCTTGTACTCGTAGTGGAAGGAGGCACTATATTGAAACCCATCATGGCTGGAGCTCCCTTGCTCCTTGTCCCCCTGCTACCTCGCCTCCTCCAACAACTGGCTCTGCACGTTTTACCTTCTCCAGCTCCTTGATTCGCCCAAGAATCACTGCGCTCTTCACGGTGGTTTTTCATGAGGAGTCTAGCGCCCTTCATGCTGGCCCTGAGATGGATCCTACCCAGACTTCGAATTTTCAGATGGGGGAGGGCAGCGCATCGATGCAGGTGCCGGAAGTTCCTACCAGTAGCGTTCCTGATGTGGCTATGGCTCCAGCTGATCCTAGTCCCTCTGAATCCGAGGAAGCTCTGGCCAGAGACTTGATGGCTTCAGGCTGGTGTCGAATTGTAGAAGAGCCTCCTGATGATTATTATGCATTCTTCCTGTTTTTCTTATGTTCCTACTACCCATACTATTGGGCTTGTCCTTGTTCGAGCGGTTCTCAGGTTTTCCAACTTATTTTTGTATAATTTTGGTCCTATGTACACTCAGGAAATTCACAATTGCCTCCCCTGCGTGGGTTTTTGCTATTTTTGTCTGACTGGTTTCCCTATCAAAGGGCAGTCTACACACCTGGTTTACATGACATTCCTGCCTCCTAGGCAGTAGTTCTTGACTGCAGTCTCGTTGTATTTTTATCACTCTGTTAATAGATTACTCTTATTTAGAAAAAAAAAAACTTTTAACATATTTTATTAAATACCTAAGAAATATCATTTCCTAGTTACAACCCCCAGTTGTTGATATTGAGCATATTCCTCTAGCTGAGATTGACTACAAAATAATTCATCCTATAGTTGAGTTCAATATGTTAGATATCCACAACTGGTGTTTTGAAAAATCTCTAGATGATTAAGAAGAAGTTCACATTTGGGAATCTGATTTACCCAAATATGTAGTCCCCCTGACTCACCCTTGTCAAGAAATTATTAGACTATGTCACCAATACTACATTCCTGAACAAAGAGCTATTGTCAATGCAAATAAATAAGTCCTATTTACCATTACTGCAGAGTCAATAAATCAAATGTTGTAGCTTCAACCAGACCCCCAAATATTCCCATTGTCTATTGAAGCCCTCACTAAGTTATCCATTAACTTAGACTTTCCTAAAAGGTTTATGATTTTCTAAACCTTCATGCCCATGCATGTTTAAATTCCAAAATTAAATCCTCCATATTCAACTGCCAAGTTCCCTAAAGGTTCAAGGCATGTAATCTCCATGCTTTCCTTCATACTTGGGTATTTCACTGATGAGCATACTGATGAGTCTATCTTAGGTTTTTTGTCTACCTTTTCTCCAGGACAGCCACCTTCAGTTATATTTGAGTATGTTGGTTTTATAGCTGATAGCATTCACTATCAATTAACTAATTTGCAGTTGGAAGGAGTATTTAGATATAGCTCCTATCTTCTCCACTTGTTTCTATTTTTCCAATCAGAAATCTTTCCAATTTCACTTCAGAAATTGGATATAGAAGGAAAACCTCTATCACTTGTCTTATGGACATCTATACTCAGAAAAGAAGGTTCAGTATTCAGTTATTCAGAGTTTGCAGAGTTGTTTGTACATCCATTGACCACCATTTTGAACAAAACAAAGCAGCCTAGAATAGTAAGGAAATGAAAAGAATATTGCAGCTATCAGAGCAAAGCAAAGTAGGTGATTGGTATTTGTATGAGAAATTCACTGAAATCAGAGTTTTTGGTTCTAACTTGTTGCCTTACAAGTTACCAAAGCATCCATCAATGAGGATCTTTGCCTTAGAATACATTAAGCAGATCCTAAATTCAGATTCAATTAATTTTATGGCAGCCAAGAAAAGACCCAATTTAAAGTCAAAAATCAAATTGGTCCTTTCATATGTAATCAAAGAGATGCAGAAAAGGAAGAAGCAAGTCAATTATTGGAATATAAACTAGAAGAAAGCTTCCCATGGAATTATGATCCACAAGGGATCTTAAGTAAACTAAGGGTAAAATGTAAATTGATACCCTTTATCCATGGGTCAAAGCTAGAAATAGAAAATTTTGCTAATCAAATTGAGTGGGTTGAAAATACTTTAACAGAGGCGGTAAACCAAATGAATACTAGTCACCCTTTGGAAGTTGCCAAGACATCCACTAAAAGAATCAGAGAAGAAGGAGCTTATATTGCAGAGACTACAACAGAGAAAAAGTTTAAAATCATTTATAATAAGAGGCCAAAACTGGATACAGCAACTAAAGGTAAAATAACAATAGATGTTGAAGAAACACAACCCTTGAATACTAACACTACATAGACAGAGACCAATGTAGCCACTGTAATCATCAGTGAGCCAAATCATAATGAATAATAATTGAATAATGAAGATGCACAAATAATGGAAAGGCAACAAAGTATGGAGGCTTCTTCCTCACATTCAAATGAGGAGAAGGATTTGGATATTAAGGAAAAATACAAGCAAATCAAATTGAAGAATGAGGAAATCAAAACTGAAATATATTCTCAGTTTTTGAAGCAAAATCCAGGTAACCAAAATAGATTCCTATCAACATTTGATTATTCAACTCAAAAATTGATTATGTCAGTCTTAGAGCCCACTGTACCAGTGCCAAAGACAGTGGCTAACTATAAAAAAGTTGATATGGAAGTAGCCACAGATAAAATCCATGAGTTAGATCATATTGAATTTCACAATCAAACCTCAGAGATGCTCTATTCTACAGTCACAACAAAAGCTATGATTTCTCATAGGCTTCAAAATACCATCTATAATATGTAGGACCAAATGAAGATGGATAAATCTTCATTATATGCAAAGATATAAGGATAAAGGCCTTAGAAGAGTTAGTATTGCATGTAGGATACGATCCTACAAACATCAAAGCAGCTGAAGCATTAGTTAAAAAGAAAAATGAGAACATAGTTGCCTTGAGGAAACAACTCAAGCTTCCTCAAGGAGAGCATCCTCAAACAAAAAAAGTTTTATAGGATCAAAAGGAGAAAGATGAAATGATGAGCTTGATACTTCAACTAACATCTCAAATCAAGGAAATGGAATTGAAAATGGACCAAGTTGTCCAAGAAAAGGAGACAGTTAAGGAACCAGTCATTCCCATTGTCATCCCAGTCATCACAGCAGCAGTGCCTTCTACTTTAGGAGAAAAATTGGCACCCAAAGAGCCATTGGCCACTGTAGTGCCAATGACATCTTCAATAACTTCAGTAATTGAATCTTCTACAACAGTGTTGCCACCTACAGATGGGAGCAGTTAACTAGTAAAAGCAATGGAGGAGATGTCCTTGAAGACCAATGAAATCAATAGATTGACCAAGGTGATTGAAAATCTTGAGAAGACAAGCAAATCAGCTCAGATAGATGCTAAAATAAATGAGAAAAATGCCCACGGATTGAGTCAAGAGGTAAAGAAGCTCCAGAAAGAATTAATTCTCAAGGATCAAATATAATATATTAAAAATTATCTATGGAATAATGTAATTGAAGCCATTCATGATGTTTGGCCTTCAATTCAAGTAATTTTTTAGCAGAGAGAGTTACTATTGGCAGCACAAGCAGAGATCCAAAAGGCACAAGAATAATTGGCAGATAATCCAGACCAGGTAGTAAGGTTAATAAATTTCTTCAACAGCAAGAACAAACAGCAACTTGAAGAATTGAAAATCAATGACAGGACAACTATTATCCTAGAAATTAGGAAAGTAACCACTAAAAGAAATTTGATGAGGCAGCTTGACGAGAAATGTGAAGGAATGAATACTGTTGTCACTAGATTCATGGTTAAATTCACCAATTTAAGGCAAAAGGGACTTCCCGATATCATGGTGATGAATGATAAGTTAATGCCTTAAAATGATTATGAAAAAAAGATCAGAGAACGTGCCAAGGAGCAGGTGAACAAGCCAACAGGTCAAGGTATTCCCACAGGAAAAGTATTGCTAAAAAGTTTTGAAGACTTGTTTTATTTGCAGTATGAAATCAAACATTTGTTTGTCATCAAACCCACATTTTCCAGGTACACTGAGGCTTATGAGAATTTTAGGAAACTCAAGAATATTAGAATTTCTAAAAATGAGGAATGGAAGGCATTGACTTATTTGCTATAAAAAATGAAAGGCAAACAAATGAAGAAGAAAAAATATGTTTGATGATTTTACTGTCAAAACAGATTTTTACAGCATAAACCAATTTTACTAAAGGTTAAAGAGTATCAGAAGTGAAAGAGTATCAGTGAGAAACAGTATCAGCGAGAAAGAGTATCAGTGAAGGCAAGTTAGATTCTGAAAATATCTAAAAATCCAGCAGAGAGGACACATAAGCAACCAGTTGCTTGTTATCTTAAAACAGTTTCTATTTATTTTGAATAAAATAGGATAGCTTGTTGATTTGTTGAGCAAGTTGTCACTATTATTGTTGTAAGATATTTAATTTTCCTAAGTTAATTCCTAGAAGTCATCTAAGATATTTTGTAAAACATTTTATATAAATACTTCACTCTTTGAAGTATTTTTGTGTGGAATAAAATTGTTGGAGATTACTATAGATATTTTGTTGACTTGAAGGCTTTGGATTTCGATTTTGAGTAGCAGATTGGATCACCTATTTGGCATCATACTTCAGGATCCCTGTGATAAGAAATCTGGAGTGAAGTACTCTATTAGACTTGTCATTATTATCTTCTTTTGTTTCATGCATACATCTGTGTTTTAATTCTAAATCGAATGTATAACTAGGAGTATTACTACAAGACATGTTAATAGCACCATGTTTTTAACTAGTTATCATTTCTTTGTTTTCTTCTGATTTTCGGTGTAGCGAACCCTTAATTGCTCCCTCTCCCGTTTGACCTCTATTTACTACTTCCCTTTTCCGGATCAAAGGATCCTTAAGTGCCCTTTATCTCGATCATACCATCTCAAAAACCAATTTTCCAATATCTCCTAGGGTTATCTATCTTGCCCTGAAGACATTTGACCTTTTAGGCCTTGATCCCAGTTTTGTTAGCTTAACTTAGACTCCATAGCCCAATGGACAAGTAGATTTCCCTCTATCTACTCTCCAAGTGAAATTTTCCCACCAAATCCAACAAAACAAAACTAAATCTGTACTTTAATAACTAGCCTAATATTCATAAATCAAAACAGAGTTAAACTTGAAAGAGAGAGCCCTCTCTGAACCCTAGGAAGGCTAGATCCTAGAGTTTGAAGTAGGTTTGTGGTTACCTCTAGTATTCTTTGACTAAAAACCAAAATCCCACAACTTAAGAATTTACTGGAGTGATAATAGAACACATGCCATAACAACATGTCATTGTTAAATATGTTGAAAATGTTGTAGCGATCGAGGCTTTAATAACCATTACTGTTGAAAATGTTGAAATAATTGTAAAGCGTGATTCTATAACAGCTTCTACTATTGAAACTACTAACACAGTGACCATTACAGAGGATTTTGTAACAATCAATGGGGTAGAAATCCATTTCATTTTGTTTGTCAAAGCTTGAAAGTAGGTAGGCAAAGAGGTGTTTTTCCCACCCAAAACTACACCAACACTTAGGGGATCAAGGAAACAAATTGATAAGCACAAACATAGGTAACAATGTATTTGTAATATCAACCAACCCCTCATGTTGTTAGAGGAGTGGGGTAAAACATATTTATTTATTTATTTCCTTCAAACTCTACTTGACTTCCCAACTCGTCATAAGGGCCTCACAACTAGAGTTGTTACTCTACATGCTTATACATATATATCAGGCCCTGATGAATGCAACGGCCTCCGCTCACCGCATCAGCCTGTCTTCAAACTGTCAAGAGGGTCCATCTCTAGCCAATTGCAAAACTTTCGGGCTGGCGTGTCATCGAGCTCATTTTGACTGATATTATCTCGGTCGATACCATATTTGTAACACACACTCCTCTGAGATAATATTTCAGGTTTGTACCTCTGGTCCACATCGTCACTTCCTCGTCCAATTTTGTTAAAGGAAAAATTAGGTCACACCAATGAGGAGTCTCCACAGCTAGGGTTTAGAATGATGTAATTTTTTATTTTTATTTTTATTTTTATTTTATTTTATTTTATTTATTTTTTTCCTTAATTCCCAAAAATTTCGTTATAAGTTTAAGGGTTTTTCTCCTACACTGCATCGATATTGCCTTAAACATCTTCCATGGCTCGACTAAGGTACCTTTACCTTGCCTTAAGCAATGCATCAGACAGGAATATTTACAACTATCGTAAGAGCAAGTATTGACCCGACCATAATTTCCTTGAGTTGGCTATTTCGACCATGGATTTATCTCAGAGGTCCTACGGGCGTATGGATCAACATTAATACTTAATGCAGATGTTGATGACTTATTAAGGTGCCCTATGGTGCTAGCCCTCCTGAGCTTGATCCAATCAAACTCCAAGGTGGTTTTGGCCCTTCCGCATTCCTCGTTCTTGGATAAGGAATTCCATGCATGTTTTCATAAGTGTTCCTCCAGCCCTTACGTACCACCAACTATGTGTGAACTCCTGAAAGGTCTCCACATCACCTTCCACACCCCAAAGGTTTCAAGATTAAAAGCATGCCTGTAATCATCTTCATGGTGTTATGCAGATACTTTCGGCATTGAGCTAGCTACACATTGATGCAAGCATAAGATATATATGTTGCTTATAATGCAAGGCTAAAGAATCTTGCATGCATGGGTTTCAACTGTTACTACACTTAAAGGGAGGATAAATCTTCCAGTGTTGACTCAACGCCTTTTGCACAGGTTCGAGGGCTTATAGACCAATGAAGGAACATCCATTTATATGTGTAGACCCTGCCAAGTAGGCAGTCTCTTATGTACTTATTTTATGTTAATAAAAATGGTCTTTGTGCCTAATACTTATGGATCCAAGTTTTTATTCCAGATACTTATGGATCCTTTCGCTGCCTATGACGTTACATGACATCTCTGTATTAATTACATATGATTTTTTAATAACTATGAATGAGCATTTACCCCAAGATAGGATTGCGGTTCAGGAACATGAGTTAAGTCACTTTATTGTATACAACATTATACATTCTGTTGTAGAGTATATGTTATGAACTGCGGTAATGAGGATTTAAAACAACACTTCATTCCATTACAGATGCATATATTAGTTCAACTTATTTATCAACATTTTTCGTTTCGGAGTTGTGACATATGTGTTTATGTGTGAATTTATTTATCATAACTATAAATCTATCTCTGTGTAGAAAGGAATCTACATGCTCATCAGATTAACAACAATTTTACAGTCCAAAAAGAATCCAAACCATATCAAGCACAAATTCATCATAATTTCATTAATAATTAAGCAACAAAAACATATACTTATCTTTAAATTTGCATGGAAACCAAGTCTGTGACAAGGACTCTCCACCCAAACATAGACATTTTCATCCACATATGAAGTTTTCAACCCCGAGCCAGATTCCATATTAGGAGGGGGTGCTTGCTTAAGGTATTAGAACACCATCTTCCAATGGAAACAGGGAATCCAGAGGGCCTATTGCTCAATCCCACCAGTTGACATTGCCATCTTCTCACCACAGGGATTTCAGAGGTTACTACCTCACCCCAAATGCATACACATTGATTCACTCCCTTCCAGGGAGACCAGGTTCCACTGTAACAGTAACGTAGTAACCAAGGTCTTTAATCAAATCTTCTTTTGATGTTGTTGTAGGATTAGCCTCTTCCAAAGCTTTCTAGGGCTCCAGAGCCTGCTTTCTCAACCCACGGCCTCTAAGGGACCCAAGATGTTACAAGGTTCCATAGATTACATCCCAAACCACTTCCTCCAGGGACCCAAGCTATTACAGGGCTCTAGAGATTGTCTCAACCCACAGCCCCTAGGGACCCAAGTTATTACAGGGATCTAATGATCCTATCTCAACCCACAACCTCCAAGGAACCCCAAACTGTTACAGCACTCCAGGGATACTATCTCAACACACAGCCTCTAGGGAACCCAAAATTGTTACAAGGCTAAAGAGACTAGCAGCTCAACCCACATCCTCTAGGGAAATTGAGATCCAATACCCTAATCTTCTCTCATGTTTTGTGTTGTCTGTTGATCGAATAGATTTATCTATTTTTCCGTTGCTCTAATTGTGTCTCCTCTCTCCTTCAGCATGAATTCGAATACCATGCCTTGCCTTCTTTTCTTGTATCGTATTTACTACTTCGTTCTTTATTTCTTGCACTGTTCAATTCCCTTCTTGGATTCTTGTCCCTTTTCCTTATGAAGGTTCCCAAGTGCATGGGCTTGTGTACCTTCCTTGCAATTCATTCAATTTTAAGAACCAGTTCATTAATTCATGCACTAGCCAGCTTTTAATGATTGTCCGAAACATTTCGTATTTTCTCCATAAGAAAACATCAACATCCCAAGAAGGTAATCCTACTCCCCAGCTCTGGAATTTGTGTCCCTTTGACTTAGTCCATTTTTCTTAATTTCACATATTTGTAAAAAATATTTACTATCCATTTTATGATAGAACCATGGGTGGGGTTGTCACAGGATGTTGTAACAACAAATGACATAATAGTTGTCAATGTTAAATCTCATGAAAATGTTGTAACACCCATTATTCTTGAAAATGATGAAACTATCGTAAAATATGATGCTATAACAATTGCTACTATTGAAAATATTGAAACAATGACCATTACAACAGATGTTGTAACAATATATGCCATAAGAGTTGTAAATTTTAAATCTGTTGAAAATGTTGTAACAATTGATGTTTTAACATACATTCAAATCCCTTCAAGATAGTAGTATTGGCAGTTTTCAGTAATTTGAAGAAGTATTTCTTAAAATATGGTGTTGTATCTATTTTATAATTGTGTGTGTGTGTGTACACACGCGCACACACACAAACAAAAGGGAGATATAGGGACTCTTTGAACCAAGATTTTGTAAAATTGTGTGTTATATATACACTACGTTTCCACACTCAAGTGAAGGGATGGTTAATTTTTCCGCGTAATGTTGAGTAGCTAGATGTAGTAAAGGTGTTTAAGATGAAATGGTTACGGGGAATGAGGCTAGAGTCAACTCCAAGTGGAGAAGGAGGATCAGCAAGAATGGCACAAGTGCAATTGCAACTGGTAGTGTTGACTCTCTAGTTGCAAGAAGTGGTGAAAGGGAGCTTCGCTTTGTTTATTTCACTTCTTGGATAAATGGTTGTGTTTGAAGCTCACATGTAGAATAGCTAGGAGATAGAGGGATCGTTCCACCCCAGGCTTAGGCTTAGAGGTCAAAACAAGTCAACGACTTGTGGGGCGATGAAAGAACTTGAATTTATTCTAAGAATGAAGGAAAGGAAGGTGACCTAGGGCTATTCTAAAGGGTTGCTATAGGTCTACACTAAAATTGTAATTTGATTATTCATTGTGACTTCTATAGGCTAAACGATTTCCATATATATGATTGTTGCAAATTATTTATGTTTGCCTAACAGTTTAAGAATATATTCAACATAGAGTTTTCCAGGGATAGTAATTAGGGGTCAAATTCAAAATCAAGATAATCCATGGAATCTATGAATTGGCATCAGTCACTTCACAGATTGGGCATGATGAACGTCTATTCACTAGTGAACCTATGGATTTTAGATGTTGCAACAATTTTAAACTAAATAAATCGAACTTATGAAATAACCTCTTATAATGTTGGAATCCGTTTGGAATTAGGATTGAAACCTAGTGCTAACATAGTCTATTATGTCCTTTGTTGGTCTAGAGCATTGATCACAACAAATTTTTCTTTTGACCAATCATTTACAAGTTGAAGGTTGAGCATTGGTTACATGAATTACAACAATGCATCATGGGTAGGATCCTTTAACTCACTTGGACTAACAAAGGATCCTTGAACTCGACTTGACAGTTTTGGTTTTGTAAATTAATTGCATTGATAAATGATTAATGAATTGCATTAGAAACAATCATTGAGTTTTATAGACATCATTGTTTTGTTTTATATTTATATTCACAATGATTCATGTTGATGATATAAACAGGCCATAGGCCTATTGTTTATGGATCATATGTTATCAAAGCAACTAAATTTGTAGTTTTAAAGGAGATGTAGCACCTTGAGGAGAAAATTGAGGGGGTAGAAATCCATTTGAACTTGCTTTTCAAAGCTTGAAAATGGGAAACCAAAGAGGTGCTTATGCCACCGATCACTACAGTAGCACTTAGAGGATCAAGAAAAAAAATTGAGAAGCACAAACATAGGTAACAACGGATTGATAAGAATAAACATAGGTAGCAGTGGATTAAGAAGCACAAGCATAGGCAATAATTGATACTATTTAAACTACTGAAACAATGACATTACAGTGGATCCTGTAATAGCAGATGTTGTAACAATTGAGGGGGTAGAAAGCCAGTTCATATTGTTTGTCAAAGCTTTAAAGTGAGCATCCAAAGATGTGTTTCTACCACCCAACACTACACCTACACTTGGGGTGTTGTAACATTTTCTTATTACATTGAAAATTTCAAAATTTTGATTAGAATTTAAAAAAATTGCTTTTATTGCACTTTGAAATAGTTTGTGTGCAAATATATAATGTCACAATATATTATTTTATTTTATTTTAATAAATAAAATTTCAAATCACCACACACAACTATCATGCATTTTTTTTATTGCCGGCAATTGACGCTTTGGTGATCGACGACTCCTGTTATATTCCCTCCCCCCCCCCCCCCACTTGGTCAACATTTAACGAGGCCCTAGCTTTTTTCAAGCTCAGTTGCAACGTGGTAGAAACTTATGAATTACACGCCCCCCCGCCCCTTACCACTTACCTCCCACCCATTGCGCAAAAAAACCATTCCGGGTTTTTGGTAATAAATAACACTCGCTATTATTTTATTGATATTTTTCCACTTGATTCTGAATATCATTTTCCATTTAGTTCTAAATAGGCCCCTTAACAGAATTTTTATTCCATTGCAATCTCACTCTCATTCGTAATGTAATCGTACCTACCTTTTTTTGTCCCCTCTCAGCTTTCCTTCAGTCGCCAAACACATAATCAAAGTGTGGGATTATGAAAATCCCTCAGCGACAACTCAAAAATACAACACAGAGTACATTTTACTGGTAATTGTTCTCCTTGTTACAAGTTGATAGTTCAAAATTAGTTAAACTAAAGGAAAAGAGTCTCACATTTAGTCTGAAACCCTCCCAAAAATTGATGAATTGCCCTTAGTTGACAGCGAAAGCAGAATCAAAGATACAAACTCAGAGTTTGACCTACATTAATTGGAAAATTGGGCTTGCCAAAATTTTCAAGATAGTAACGATGATTTTTCTCTGGGGATTCCTTTTTACCCAGCTTATATTTCCTCAAACTCATCCTTTTCTATAATTTGTAGTATGGTGTGCAGACAGGTGCTTACCCAGTGAGAAAACCATAATTGCTCAAAATGGTGAAACTTTGTTTTTTGTAACTTCTCAGTCCATTTTAAAATCCTTGTGCATAGCTTTGCCTAGCTCTTTGCACCCCTTCTCTAGTGAAATCCTCTTGTAAATATATCAAAATATAACTTTTGAGAAAATAGTGTTTATTTTTTAATTATTCATGCCTGAAGGTACTGGTATTCCCTCTCACAATCTGCCTTACCCTTCATCAATGTTTCCAGAATTTTCACGATAAATAATATCCTTTTTATGTTGTATTATTAGGATATCATAGTGATGAGAAAGTCAATGAAGTAGTTCTATATTTTCTGTCAAATTTTTGTCCAGATAAGAAACCACAAATCTTATTCAATTTCAGCCAATTTTTATCTGAGGCCATTCATGACCGGTTTCTTAAATTTGGAGTTGAAAAAGATTTTAAATATCAATCAATCTTGGTCTATTTGTTTTTGTATTATTAGCTAGACAGATTCCCAATACAATTGCAGAAGAAGGATCTTCAAGGAAATCAATGGTATGTGATTCATTGGATGTCCTTGGTCAGAAGGAATTTTGAGGAATTTTTCTTCATTGGTTTTTTGAAAAAAAAATTCACATATGCTACAGTCTATTGATTAGTGATATTCCTCCCAAAATTTCACGTGAAATCAAAAGGATTATGCAGCTTAGTGAATAAACAAGGCTTGGTGATTGGTATTTGTACCAACATTTTATAGAAATTAGATTATATGGGTGTGAACTTCCACCCTATCAGTTACTAGTTTTTTTTCCTATGTGTATTTTTGTGCTTGAATTCTTCAAACAAAGCCTCAATGTAAATCAAGTGCATTTTTTACCTAGAAGGAAATTGGCCTTCTTTAAACTAAAGGTGTAGGTAGGGCCATTTATAATGAATAAGAGGTCAAAAAAAAAAAAGGTGGAGCAATTATTGGCACAAATGAAGTTTAAATTGGGGGTTACTTGGCCATATGACCCCATTGGGATAATTTCAGCCATTAGAGTTCATCATAAACCCCCACCTTCTTTTCATGTGACCAAGCCTGAAATAGAGAATTTTTCTAATAAGGACACATAGGAGGAAAACACTTTGCAGGAAGTGACAAAAGAACAAACTGTGGAGCAGTCAGTAGGATAGAAAATTTTGGTTACACCTCCAATGAAATAAAAATAACTTAAGAGGGCATATCAAAGCTTATTAGAGTCAGAAATGGAATATGTCAGAGCATACAAGATAAATAATACAAACAATATGGAGGGAACGGTATCAGAAACTATCTCATTCGAGATTTCTTCACCAACTACTACTATTTCAAGTGAGCCTATTTTCAAAATGCAAGAATTGGATCCAAGGACATAACAATCTTCTCCTCCTTATTATTCTAGCCAAAACATATTTTTTGAGATTTTGGAAATGAAGAAAAAGAACGAGGCTTTGAAGGGAGTAAATTATACCGAGTTCTGGAAGCAAACTTCTTCCAGTAAAAATAGGTTGTTTTCAGCTCCTGATACTAAAAAATGTGACTTTAAATTAGCTTTTTTTAACCTAAAGTTTATGCTCTTATATTTTTTGGAGAATATAAGACTTTTGTTTTATCTTTCAATACTAAATAGATCCATCCTATAGATCAAATTGATCTGCATAGACAAACTGGTGACATGATATTTTCCTCTCTCACTAATTCTGCTTCAAATGTATCAAAATTGCAGAATTATGGAACCAACAAAATTCATATTTTAGGTTAAATATTCCAGAAGATTTGGAATATTAAAATATCCATTGAGGATACAAATATTATTATATATAAAATGTATGAATGAGAATGATGATGTTGATTGTTACAAATGAGGCTCACTTATATACGTAGGCATGTGCCTCTTCATGGAAGACCATGTCCCCTTATACATGCCTCTTCAGTACTAATCACTAATTAATTATCATTATTATATTTTACATTTTTTTCTATATATTTTATTCATAACATTGCCTTCCTCTTTGAAAATATTTGTCCTCAAAGCTTGTTGATGAAAGGGCTTGATCTATTTTTCTACTACAAATGTCTTCTTGTCTCGGGACAATCATCTTTTTCGATACACGTTGATATGATCCTTGGAGTGATATATAAAATTGTCGCATGAAGGAAGGATCGGACCATCCTAGATCAATATTTTGTGAAGTCTTGTGGTGATTGGAAAATTGTGATGAATTTTTATCACATGAGTGTATTGCACTGACATCTTCGAAACATCAGTTTGTTGTTTATATTCTGAATACGTAGTTTGATCAAGTTGTCTACTCCCGTGATTCAGATGTCGATAAGGAATTCTATTAATTTGATTTTCCCTTATCTTGTTTATGCCATCTCCTTGATTTATTTGAAGTTCTTAATTTCCTTTAGCCATGGATGTTGAATGGTTAATTTCTGGATCTTCACTCACATCTTTTGTTGTTGGAACTACAACTTCTAAGTACGTATTTACTTCAACTAGTTTGTCCTCTTCTTGAGTTGTGATATTGACTGGATCAATATTTGTAGTTTTTTCTTCAAGTTGAATCTCTACTTTTTTATGCTTCCTTCTCGATAAGTTGACGTACCTTGTTTTCTAATGACTTATTGTCCTTCTTAAGCTTATTAATTTGCGTCAGTAGTTTTCCACTATGGCCTTTAAGTTGAGAAATTTCGTCATTTTTGTTAGTAGTGATCGTATCAACTTCTCTTTGCATATTTTGTATCGCATTTTTACTTTCTTGAAGAATTAATTTTGAGATTTCTAGTATGTATTCAGGTGTCACCGAATTTGGCTTCAAGGTAACATCCCGTAATGTTAGTAAATAATACTTTATAAAAATTTTGACTTTCTTCTCCTCTTATTTATTTATTTATTTATTATATAATTACTAATTATATAATGAATTATTGTTTTATGATTATATTAACAAGGAATGTGACCCAAATAAATGTTATTGTTGACTCCACGAAATAGCGGACTAGTTGGAGAATGTCAGGTTATAGTCAAAAGTGTCAACAGACTTACAACACGATTGATTGGAGTTGGTCGGGCAAGAGGACTATAGCAGATGGGGAAGGAGAGATGGGGGAAATGGAGTCGTGGTGGTGTACATGGTCGCAAAATCTTGTAGCGGTGCGGAGATATAAAATGGTAGCGCGCAAGTTACAGGGACAACTACTAGTTACAGGCAGGCTTCCATTGCACATACGGTTCAAGGAAAATAAAGTGGATGTATTGGAATTTCATGTGGTCACAGGGAAAATGGGTCATTCATAACACAGATAGATGGGGTGGCTGGGAGGGTGGCATCGTCTAATGCAACTGTTTAGCAGCCAGACTGCCTTGGTGGATATGCGGATGGGGTGGTTTTGGTCACCAGGTAAGAGACAACACCTGCAAGCGAGTGATAGGAAGACTAGTGGCTTAAAAGGATTGTCACAGAGAAAAGACTGCGATAGGGGTAATGTACGAAAGCAAGTTCAGTGTTGATTGTGGCATTGGATTATTGTGGGTTAGGGTGGGACTGAACCTGCAACGGACCATGGTGGATGTGTCGGCAGCGACTGTCGTGGAATGTTAGATGGTATATTGTGGTTGCTCAAGACTGCATGCAAGGATAGACTCCTGCGGTTGGCTAAGATTCCTGTTGAGCGTCTATGGCTGTCCGGCATGCGTAGCAGGTGGTGCTTTGGCTGGCGGAATGTTATGGTGATCGAAACAACGGCAACGACTGCAACAATGGAACCATCGGAGGCTTGTTGATTGGGTTACGATGATAACAACGATTGACCCCCTCGTCGGTTCCACGACGTGTGAAGGTAGTTTTCGTTGTGTGTCATTGAAGTTTGGTCGACGTGTGAAGGTAGTTGTCGTTGTACCGTGGAATTTCCAAGTTTATACCAAGTAAGAAAATTGTTTCAAGGCTTCCCCTTAATTAGGAACCTGTAGTGTCTCCTGAGGTGTGAATAATGGGACACCTGGCTGCTCTAAAGAACTCCCTCCTTCGATGTCAGAAGTTTCTTCTTTCATATGGAGTCTTCATTCTTTGGGATCTCTTCATATAGCACAAACAATCCATCACTTTCATCCACGAGCCATGTCACCATTCCTTTCATCATAAAGTTATCCATTAGTATTCATTTGGCTTTGCTTCATGCCATGTTTCTTTCTTCATACCATATATCTTCAAGGATCTTTCATCCTGCCACATGGTTATCAACAGTGGAAGACATATACTTTCTTGGGCAACCCTACATAAGCCCCTTCAGATATTGTTGAAAATAAGGATGAACACTTAAATCAAAATTACCTTTGTGATGGTATTTCATCGTGACATCTTCATGTAGGTATTAACATCTTACATACATGTTGACATATCCCCCAAATATATCCATTGTCAAGGGTCTCTATATTTTTCAAACTTCCATCAGAGTCTGCATATCTTTCTGGAGATTTCCTAATAAAGTCTTCTTGGTCTTCTTGGATGTTGATTTCCTTTACCATGGTTGCATATCCCATGATTTCTTCCTTGCTTTCATTAGAAAATTCATTCCCACGAGATTTCAATCAAAGTTCCTTGATTGTAGTCAACCACCTCATACTACATATGAGGACATATTATGTTGGTTTAATCTAGTGTGGCCTATGCCTTCCTGCATCCTTTAAGAGAAGGAGATCATTTTTCCTTTGATCATGCTTCTCAAGATAGAAGTAGTGATCCAAGTTACCTGCAACCTTATGACATGAGATTATAATATTAAATACAAGCATACATACCTTTTTTACCTTTAGGTCATCTAGGCTTCTTTTAGCAGCTTCCTTGATTGAAAATATATTCAACCCCTTGATCTTCTTCATCTCTTATGTCATCATAAAATCAACCCATGAATTCCACAGTTAGATTTCCTGATGAAACACTTGCTTCCTCTCTAGATCGGTGAACCCTTCGATGAGGATTCCATCATATAATCTTGAGGATCTTGCATATCGCATATGTTTCCATTTTGATGTATGATGAGCCTTGTCCTGGATGATTTACTTTCATTCAATATTCACATGAGGTTCCCAAGAGTTATTTCCTTAATTATTGACTGCTGTGGATTTTATTTTTTCTATCCTTCATGATTCCCCATGGTGATTTCACGAGCTCTTGTTTTTAATGCTTCCATGATTCCATATTGCACCTTATTATTTATTATACCCATATCCTATAAAATATTTAGGAGCCATGAGAAGACCTTTTGTGAGGGAGACTATACTGGAAAATTTCTTACTCCCTCTTTCCTTGAGATTTTCTACAACTTCCTCCATCTTTCCGTTGATATGAGCTTTATTTCTGTAATGTCCATGACTTTTCCATAGCATTGAATCTTAACTATGGTTTTTTGTCTCTCTACGGACCAAAATTTTTAAACTTCCCTTTCCTTTATGCAAATGTTTGAGTCCTTTAACCCTTTTCCCACAACTTGTCAGTTTTTGTCTTGCATAGAAACCACAAGTTATTGAATGAGGTAAATTTCTTGTCCCATGGACATTTGTTACCTTGTTCATCAATTAAATTAATGATGATTATCCTTTTATCATTTCTCCCAGATCTCATAATTGACATTCTATGAAGATATTCCTTCAATTTCTATGTAGATCAGGTCTAAGTGATATGATCTTCTTTACTACATCTTCTGATAATATTTATTCTAGCTTATCATATATCTCTTTGATGTCTCCACTCATGCTACATAGGGATGAGGGGACCTTTGATTGATTTCATAAGAATCATTTGAGCCCTTTGATCCCTTCAGATAATTCTTGACCTTTGGAGACTTTTCCATAGATATGATCAGTGACTTCACTTCCTTCAAGGATTCAGTATATCCTCCTTTTTACATGCAATAAACTTTGATGACCCATCCAGCTCATAGATCTCCTTGCAAACACGAAGTCATTTTATTGAATTTGATTAAGGGTAAAATATACTTACTTGACATGTGAAGATGAAATCTTCACCTTTGTTAGTTTGATGGTGGTTGAAGAAGATGTATTGATGCTTCCTCGGATGATATTCTTCAGGGATTAGGATGAGTTCCTTGAAGCAATGATAGGGAGATTGCCTTATAGAATTTTGAAGATGATAATGTCTTCTTTCCTTCAAGATACTTCATCTTCTTTGGTAGTGAATAAGTGCAGATCACAAATGCTTCTAGGATATCCAAGATGATGTGCTCTTAGTCCTAGAAATGCTTCTCTATACTTTGAGATGCATTTACTTATAGATATGGCTCTTTTTATTATTGTTTCCTTTCATAATGGCAATGAATTGTTGATATACTTGAGATGGCGCTATATTACTGTCTTACCACAAAATTGTCCTATTAGCAAAACACTGTAATACTTCATCTTTCATTGTAATAATCATAAATTTCTTCACTGTGGATATCCAAAATTTACTTCAAATAAATCCTTGCTCTCAGTTTATTCCACACTATACACTGTGATCCGAAACTTCCCATGGAGATCTGAACTGTTGTGTGATTGTGCTAGAAGTCTAAAATTCATCACTACCCTCTTTGATCTAGGGTTTGATTCTTCAAAGTAGATCTTGATCTTTTTTTTTGATAATCACTGACTTGATTTGATACCTTTCTTCAAACTTGATCCTTGAGTGTGTCTATGATTAGATTCCCTTCCTTTTCTGTCACCTTAACTCTGATACCATGTTGAGAAATCTAGGGCATTTGCATTAGGTGATTTATCTTCATTAGCAATTGTTTGTGAATGCTTTTTATTTATTTAGATTACGATCTTTTCTTCTTAGTTTTATTACTTTTTTCTTCATCAAAGAGTAACCAATACATAAACATAAGTAGCAAAGAGACACAACATGTAGGCTAGAAGCAAGGACCAAAACCTCTCACTCTTTGAGAGGAAAACCCGCATCAATTCTTCTTATAGAGATTCCAATTGACGAATACCAAGACCATTACCCTTGACCTATTTAGCCACTCAAAGACCAAGACACCATTCTCTTTTGTAATCCTCTTCTTGATTCCTCTTCCACTGAGATCTTTAACACTGCCTTGACACTGATATATTCTCGGCGCTTTAACATTGAGATCTTATCCACTGATTTAAAACTAAGCTCTTTCCTTTTAGCATCACTGAGATTCTTTTGGCGCCCAATTATTCTAGCAATGATAGCACTGAAATATGGTCCAAAACTTCTCCACGTTGTCATTGTGGTGTACACTAAATATGGATCTGAATTCCTTTTCAAATAACCGCAACCTTCACCGATTTCGTAAATTATACTAAACACTTGAAGTATCATCCATCACCATGACATCGAGTTCCATAACTGAACTTGACCCAAGACTTGATATATTATAACATAATGTAGCACCGTACCTAAAATCGAATCTGTGTTGAGGACCGAACCATACATAAGTAATCTGAACTGTATCTCTATTATCTAACCCGATAATCTCAAAGAAACCTTAACCGAATCATTGTGGAAACGTGAAAACCTTAACCTCCTTTATATAGTAATTTCTCCATCAATATTAGCCGACATGAGCAAGTGAACCAATGTGTCTTATTTATGTGAGTCAACATGAGGATATTCTCATACTATTTAGGAGGATGACTTTAAAGAAGATTGTGCTTGTCTTTAGAAGGCTAATAATACTTTTAAATTCACTCATATACAATGGAATAGGCTCAAGAAGAACTCTTCGTACATGAAATTAATTCCTTGACTCTAAATGACAAATCCTAATGCTCTCAAATGAGAGCCATCTATAATAAAATCACTTTCTCATGAAACCCATGAAGCAAGGCTTACAAAATAATTTTATTACATCATTTATACAAGTCACATTTACATGTCATTATGAAGATTGTTACACAGTAATTTGTCACCACCCTGCAATCCCCATCTAGCACATTGGAGGGTCATTTATGCGACTAATTAGAAGTGTCATGCCTTGCAAATACCATCATTTCATCCCTTGCCATGAGTACAACTTTCCCTTTGTTGACCATTTTTTGAGCAAACCACTAAAAACACATGTTTTTGCCTTGGCGCTGGTAGCCCATTATGCCCTCGCGCCAATGAGCAAAATTGACACTAAGCCCGCGCCAGTTGGTGCTCTGTCCCATTTAAGCACCCGCGCCAATATTTTTATGGAAATTCAAAAAAAAAAAAAAAGAGACGAAGTTTCGATCACAACAACTTCGTGGATGAGTCATAGGGAGTGGTTCGACTGAATAACCACGGCCTTCCTCCTTTTGCCTCTTGTTTCCACCTTATGGGGAAAACTCCCAAGGGATAAGGCCTCCCTTCCACTATTGTAGGGATTCCAACCTCCTCCTCTCCTCTATAAATATAGCCATCTTCCATTGATATGCTGGTTGAATAGTTTATAGCTGAATGGTTGAATGGCTGAAGGGTTGAACATGAGCTGAACGGTACGGAATGTCTGAATAGCTGAACGCTTGGAAGTTGAACTTGTAGGAAGGAAACTATAGCCAGGTAGCTATTGAGAGCCAAGCCTAAGAGAGAGAGCTTCGTCTAGATTCCCGACAGGCTTTGTTGAGACACGCTCTGCTGTCAACCACGCCGAAAGAAGATCATAGCGTCAGAGCATTTGGTTGTAATCTCCCTTTTGTTATTTATAATATAAGAGACTCTGATTATGGTTCCATTCATATGTTTATTTCTTTATGAAATGAATGATATCCTCTCTGATTGATGTATAGTTACATGCTTTAGATTTTACGTTGTATGTCGTTGTTTCCTTGCATGTGTACAGGTGTCCGGACGTGTCGAACAGAAGGATCGTGATCTATCGAGCGAGGGATGGGAAACGTCAACTTTTCTTCAACAACAACTGCGTGGGATTTGAGGTAGGCTACTCGTTATGATTTTTGTTGTTTTGTAACTAGGAACTAGCGTCATTGTGTGACTTGATTATTGCTAGACCCAATCTGGGCTAGTGGGATCGCCTCTGTCCGCAGAGGGGATTTACCTCTTCGAAAAACTGGTGACTCTGCTGGGGAATCAGTTAGAGTTATTCTTTCCTCTTTTGGTTGTTTTTGGCTTTTGATTTATTTATTTTCTCTTCTGGTTCACCTCCTTTGGTGTCAAACCCCTGTTCAGCCCCCAGAAGACCTGATCCAGTCTCTGTTTGTTCTTTTTTCATTTCTTCCCATAGTAAACTCGATTGGCGCGGTTTACCTCTTGACCAGGTCCGTGTGGCCCAAGCCGTTATTTTCTGAATTGGGTCCCACGCCAACTCTGTTTAGTGTTAGGGTTTGCTTGCCTTTGGGCTCTCTAAGCTTGATTTTTGGTCCTGGTGTCATTTTTCTTACTGTTTGAGTGCCTTGAAGTCTTTGTTGTCTGTGTTTGGCACTGTACTTCCAGTTTTTTGCCCTTTACCATCAATTTTACATTATAACCCTAGGGCTTCTAGGTGCTACAGTGTGCTGAGCCTCCCGTGGGAGTTTTGGGTCCTTGTTTTCCCGGTCGACTTCATTTTTCGCTTCTTTGCATTCATTTTGCTCGATTCCATTGTATCATTGCGTTAGTTGAGTGATTGTTCTCTCTTTCATTCAGGTTTCGCTTTGTCTCATTCCAAGCCTAGATTACACGGTTTGTGTGATTCTTTTTTAGATTCTTCTTCAATTTGAGGGATTTCTTCATCATTTGGGTCTTGATTGTGTGTGTTTGCATTGAGTGAACATGTTTATTTCAGTTCTGTCACTATCATTTCTTGAATTGGTTTTTCATTAGTTTTTTTCATTCATTTAGTGCATTTTCTCCAAAACATTGAAAAATACAAAAACAATCTCTTTGCATTTTGATTAGTCTAGTGAAAATTGAAATCTTTTTTCGCATTATTAGTGTTATATAACTCTAAGTGAAAAGTTTTTAGTTTCATTAGCTTGCATTAGAGACAGTAGTGGATGTTTTTGTGATCATTTTGTTGTTATTTGAAAAGCTCTCAACCCTCCCGTAGTTAACTCTTCATCGAACAAAGTGATATTTTGTGGCATATAGTGTGCATTTAGAGGATTTTTTAGCTCTAACATTCGATAGGGCCTGAAATTGAAACATAAATTGAAGATCAACTCTAAAATTTATTCAATTAACCTAAGGCAACATTAAAACATTAACGGAATATCTAGAGGCCTAGGCTAGTGACGTGTTCCGGCGTCGTTAAACCTAGTAGCTGTCGTTCGCCATCTGGCTCTAGACAGCGCTAGTACGGAATTGTGCTCCTCGTACCATCGAGTATATAACGGGAGACCCCACTAGGTTGCAATCCTATTATCCATAGGAAGCTGAGTCTGCCGCCTTGTAACCGTGATACACCAAACACAGCATTTGGGGAGACTACCTGCACGTACGGAAATTCCTTGGTCATTTCTCTTTCATTTGATCACCAAGGTATATATTGCAGTTCACGAAAACTTGGTACACCTCTTACCTAGATTACTAGAGCAGTCAGTTTGATCTTTACTGACTCCTTAAATTTGAAAAGATAATCAAGCGCTTGTCCTTTCACGCTTGTTTCCAAACTGAAAGCGATAGAGTCACCTTTTGCTTGTTTCTCGACTCTTAAAATATAAAACAGTAGAGTCTAGTTTCAGTGCTTTAAAAATTAACTACCCACGAAATATTCCTGGTTAAAGTTACTTTCCTTAGGGTGTTGTTTTGAGTTGTCTCCGATGGCAACTTTTTCGGAGTTCACCAACCAAGGAATCCCCTCCGAAGGGAATCCTAGTCCTTTTCCTCCTTTTGGAAATGTTGGTGCTCCTTCTATGGCAACGTTGTCCCTTCCTGGGTTGACTGTTGGGTTGCCTGTTTGGTTGTTTTCAACCTATGTGGTCCTGAATGTCCCAGCTATTGTTCAATCAGTTCCTCTGCCTGAACAACATCATGCTGATTCCAAGGTGGACCTCTCCCCTTCTTCGTCTATTTCTGCGTCCTCCTCTTCTACTTCGCCTGGTGAAAGTCTGGATTCGAGTAACCAAGTGGCTAAGAAGAAGAAGACAAAGAAGAAGAAGTTCGATAAGAGAGAGGTTAAGGCTGCAGCTACTGCTTCTAAAACATCTCCTCTTGATAAACCATCCAACCTTCCACAGAAAGTCAAATTCCCTTACATGTTGTGCCAAGGAAACCATCTTCTTCGAGATTGCCCTGGCATTCCCAAGGTGCTCGAAGTATGGTCCAATGGTCATCCGTCATTGCCTTTGGCTTCCGGGAGTCAGGTTGGGGGCACATCTTCAGCTAGTGCTGGTAAAGCTCCTAAGAAGCAGGGTAAGCTTGCCAATCCCTGTAAGTTGTGTGAAGGGCACCATGCCATTCACCTTTGTCAGTGTATGGATGAAGCCAAGAGAGTTTTGGACAACTTGATTGTTTCTGCACCGTGACTTCCAGCTGGTTACAAACAACTTTCTTTGAGTCTTCCACCAGTTGATTCAACGGTCGATCAAGAGTTATCCTTGGTCGGTCCCACTCCCCCAGAAATTCAAATTCAGGAATCCATCCCTGACCAACCATTGGTCATGGGATCGGTTGAGCTAGCCCCGTCTGCGGTGCACCACGAATTTTCCATTGAGAGTGGATCTCACACCCCTCATGTTCTTCTTATTTCATCAGATTCTTCGGACTTGGAGAAAGATTCTCCTGTCCCCATACCTCAAGAAGCTGCTCCTCCGCCTCCCGTGATGGAGGTCCCGGAGGATACCCCTCCCGACTCTGTGATGGAGGTCGTGGAGGATGCTCCTTCTTCTTCCGTAACACCAGGGGAAGACCATCTCGGTTCGATGGTAGCCCCTCCAAGTAGTTTGGTCACTTGTTTCGATTGGAGTATATTTGCAGGATACTGCCTTCCATCTTATGTGCCCTTTGAGATCACGGTACAGACCTTTGATCTGGTCGTACCTAGCACTATTATAAACGAAGGCGTGTCTGTTAGTATTTTATCCTCAACTACTTGGCAAGCGTTTGGTTCACCTCCGCTTGTGCCTGTTACGCAGAATCTGTTGGCGTTTAACAGAGGAACTAGTCAACCGTTAGGGATCCTTCCGAAGTTGCTTGTTACTTTGGGAGGGAAAATTATCCATATGGACGTGATGGTTGTTCCTGGCCCCTTGGACTTTAATTTACTCCTGGGCCGCAATTATAGTTATGCAATGGGAGCACTTGTCTCCTCCCTCTTTCGTGTGATGTGTTTTCCGCACAAAGGTTGGATCGTCACCATCGATCAGCTTGCGTTCTTTGGTCCTAATATGGCAGCTAGTCCACCATCATCCCTGCCGAATATTTATCCGTCAGTTGTGTCATCCCTGCCGCATGTCAATTATGTGGCTACCTATCCTATGCCTGTATTCAGTGATAGTGTCGTTGTGCATCAGGTGTTGGGGGCATTGGGTCCTGATTTCCGAGACGTTGTTCTCCCATCCGGTGTGGAACTCTTGCAAGCCATGACTTCTTATTCATCATGATGAAAGGTCTTTGGAGAAGAGTTCCTTGTCTTGTGTCAAGCTCCCTAAAAAATGAAACAAGGTTGTTGGAGTAGAGTTCCTTGTCTTGTGTCAAGCTCCCTAAAAAATGAAACAAGGTTGCCGGAGCAGAGTTCCTTGTCTTATGTCAAGCTCCCTAAAAAATGAAACAAGGTTGCTGGAGCACAGGTTCGTTATCTTTGTTTCAAGCTCCTTAAACAATGAAACAAGGTGTTCGAAGTAGAGTTCCTTGTCCTGTGTCAAGCTCCTTAAAAAATGAAACAAGCTCTACGGAGCATAGTTTGTTTTCTTGTGTCAATCTCATTAAAAAATGAAACAAGGTGTTCCGAGGATAGTTTGTCTTCTGTATCAACCTCGTTAAAAAATGAAACAAGGTCATCTAAGGATAGTTCTTTTAATATGTCAACCTTGTTAAAACATTGAAACACTTTCCTGTTCAATTCGAGTCTTTGATAAGATCTCGTAAAATCCCAGTCGGGTCTTTCTCTTGATCTCGTAACTTGAACCTTCACTCCATCTACCTATCATATGGATTGAAGCTTGGGGGGCATGTACCTCGAATTTAGTCATCATGCTAGGGGCATGCTTACTTTTGCAAGCATAGTTTGTTTCTGTTTCAACCTTGTGTAAAAATGAAACCTGTTTCAAGCATAGTTTATCTTTGTTTCAAGCTTGTGTAAAAATGAAACCAACTTCGAGCAAAGTTTCTTGATTTCAAGCTTGTGTAAAAATGAAACCTTTCCCATTTTACCTCTCGTTATTGTCCTATTTTTCTAGATGAACCTTGGTTTTCTCATTCCATCGTCCCTATCTGCTTGGCCGATCATATGCCTTCACTTGGTTGTTTTACCCGTTCCTGAGGAACCACTGCAATGAGTGGTCTTGTTAGCTAGCCTCTTGACCTTTATCTTGTTTTGAGTAGTTCCACCATTACCAGAACCATTTTCTACCCTCTATACCACTCGTTCCTCTAGGAGGAGTCAACTTTCAGCTCTTTTTTTACTCTTAAAAATTGAAAAGATTGTCGAATCGCTTGTTGTTTTGAGCTCATTAAATTGGTTGCGAAACGACATCTACCCAGTAAACGTTTACCCCTTTTTCAGGCTGGGATAGATTATTTACGAAAAAGGAATACCCTAGCCTGTTGTGACTAGAAGGTTCTCTCAGATATCATTTTCTACCTTTTCGGATCTATGAGACTATCTACGAAAAGGGACTGTTGGAGTTTTCTTTTCCGCTGTCTTTTCACACTCTCTAAACATGAAAAGACACTGAGTTCTTCCTTTGTCAGACTCGTTAAAACCTGATGACATCGGACTCCGTCGTAATGACGTTACCCGAGTTCCTCCTTCCTAGGGCTCGTTAAATGTACTAGGTTGGATTTGTCCGAAGGACAAACTTATATCGCAAGCATATTCTCATCTCGTTATCTGCTTGCCTCCATGGGTTTGGGTAATTTCTTTTGACCGCTCATCTACTCTTTGCCACGTCATCATGACCTCAGATCCTTTGATGTCGAATACTGCCAAATCCAGTGTCGTGTCACCGATATGTTCAAGAGAAGTTAGCCTCTGCAGTTTTCAACCTTCCTCTGATTCTCTACTGATCTTGATTTGCAAACATCATGTTCCTCTATCTCACGTCGATGATGTGGGAAACACTATGGCTCACCTTCGATCAAGGTCACTTCCTGTTGACTTCAGCTCATTATCCAAGAAGCTGATCTAGAGACTCCTTTCAGGTACCTTGGAGCCTGCATGCCTCAATGGCAGGTTCTTCGCATTCGACGCAAGGTTTTCATCATTGGCCTTCGATCGAATGATTCTGCGGGTGTTCGACGCCAACTCACTGTTTACATTCTGTGGATTGTACCTATAGTACCTTGAGGGCCATCCTCATTATTGGTGGTACCTCTCGCATCTGTTAACGGCTTTCATTATTGGCTGGTAATCAGACGATGTTCTTGCATGTTCGACTTCAGCTCACTTATTCACATGCTTGGACTTGTACTCTGTTCGGGTCGAGATGGAGCGCAAGACCCTGGGTTTTGTCTGATGAAATCCAGGTTGCGGATTTTTTGTGGATTATCATGATTAGTTACATGAATCATTTGATTGGATGGCTGCGACCATACCTGAGTCTACTTGTTGATCCTTCTTGGATGGCTGTGTCCATACCTTGGATCCCGGTTATTGTACACTCTATTATGGATGGCTACGCCCATACCACATATCATGTATCAGAGATATCAGTTGTAGTTGTATGCAGGTCTTCCAACGGTAGTGTTTTCAGTTGGGCACGTTCTCATAAAGCATTTCACCCCTCCCTCTCTCTCAGACCTCATGCTTTAGGGGGCATCTGTTACACAGTAATTTGTCACCGCCCTGCAATCCCCATCTCGCACAGTGGAGGTTCGTTTCTATGACTAATTAGAAGTGTCATGCCTTTCAAATACCATCATTTCATCCCTTGTCATGAGTACAACTTTCCCTCTATTGACCATTTCCTGAGCAGACCACTAAAAACACCTGTTTTTGCCTTGGCGCTGGTAGCCCGTTATGCCCTCGCGCCAATGAGGAAAATTAACACTGAGCCCGCGCCAGTTGGCGCTCTGTCCCAGTTAAGCACCTGCGCCAATATGTTTATGGAAATTTATAAAAAAAAAAGAGACGAAGTTTCGATCACAACAACTTCGTGGATGAGTCATAGGGAGTGGTTCGACTGAATAACCATGGCCTTCCTCCTTTTGCCTCTTGTTTCCACCTTATGGGGAAACCTCCCAAGGGATAAGGCCTCCCTTCCACTATTGTAGGGATCCAAACCTCCTCCTCTCCTCTATAAATATAGCCATCTTCCATTGATATGCTGGTTGAATAGTTTATAGCTTAATGGTTGAATGGCTGAAGGGTTGAACATGAGCTGAACGGTACAGAATGTCTGAATAGCTGAACGCTTGGAAGTTGAACTTGTAGGAAGGAAACTATAGCCAGGCAGCTATTGAGAGCCAAGCCTAAGAGAGAGAGCTTCGTCTAGATTCCCGACAGGCTTTGTTGAGACACGCTCTGCTGTCAGCCCCGCCGAAGGAAGATCATAGCGTCAGAGCATTTGGTTGTAATCTCCCTTTTGTTATTTATAATATAAGAGACTTTGATTATGGTTCCATTCATATTTTTATTTCTTTATGCAATGAATTATATCCTCTCTGACTGATGTATAGTTACATGCTTTAGATTTTACGTTGTATGTCGTTGTTTCCTTGCATGTGTACAGGTGTCCGGACGTGTCGAACAGAAGGATCGTGATCTGTCGAGCGATGGATGGGAAACATCAACTTTTCTTAAACGACAACTGCGTGGGATTTGAGGTAGGATACTCGTTATGATTTTTGTTGTTTTGTAACTAGGAACCAGCGTCATTGTGTGACTTGATTATTGCTAGACCCAATCTAGGCTAGTGGGATCGCCTTTGTTCACAGAGGGGATTTACCTCTTCAACAAAGACCACACCTAGCTACTTCTCAACAGTAACAGAAGACAAATGTGAAATATTGTTGAAGAGATAGGAACATGACAGGACAAAGTTTTTTGGAATCAAGGAGAGATTAGCGGTCATAATCTACTTCAAATGTTAGTTAATGACCTTTTCTTCTGCTAAAAAATCAAACACTTGTTCATAGTAAAACCTTCTTATGAGAAGTATAATAATGTAAATGGATCCTATAGGCAGATGATGGATCTCAGCTACCCAACATATGAAGAATGGGAGCAGTTGGTAAATTTTTTTCGTAAATTCAACTAATCAATGCAACATATTAGCAACAGATCACAATTATTAAGCATTTCAAGCAACAAAAACAGAGCGATTTCAAATACATTAAACTTGAATGCAGAAGTCAAGTGTAGTTGCAGACATTTTTGGACTAGTTTTCTATTTTTACTTAAAAGCAGTGTTGCAAACATCTCGATAACATCTTTATTTTCTCTCGAAATCACATTTTTTTGGTCTATTTGATGTTTACCAATTTTTATTGATATTTTGATGGTATCTTGATTTTGCCAATTTTTAGCGATATTTTCCTAATTTTTTTGGTTTTACGTACCCTTGTTGATTTATGCCGACGTAGATGTTCGCAACATTGGTTAAAAGTTGTTTAAACATTATCCAAAGCTTTGTCTAAAGAATAATTTGAATGTAATTCTTTTAAGAGATAGGATATTTTGTAAAGCACTTTATATATACCTTATTTTTTAATAAGAAAGAGTTGATACGTGGAGCAATTTTTTTTAATATCGTTGTCATACTTTTAACTTGGATATAACCAAAGGCTTATGGCTTTCGTTCATGACCGTAATTGTGTACTTGTGAGTTCTTCTTGTAATTTCATAATTTGTTTTTGCATGCATTTGAGAATAGTATGGGACGTTGGGAAGGGCTAGATTCAGTATCAACCTCCTTGATGTCCATCTGCAAAGTTATGTTCACAACTGAGTTAGAAATTGAACAATTTGTTAATTTACTGCCCATAAATCTTTAGATTGTTTCTTCTATGTTGTACTTGGATATATTTGTATTGACTATGGAGGTTCATCTATCCATCTCTGTTATTATTAGATGATTAAATGTTCAGGGAGAATGTTTATTCTTCTAAATTCCTCTTGTTAGCACCCTATAATTGAACCTTTAGGCTGAGAAAAGGTTTACAGGGGTAACCACAAACCTAATTGGGCTAGAAATTGGTCCTTTCTAACCTGAGGGGGCTCCCTCACTTGAAATTTTTCCAAATGCAAGGAAAAATAAAGCTTAAGGACACTCGACAGACCAGATCTGAAGAAAAAAAGGTAAATATGATTTTAATAATGATGGTTGGTAGACTTGAGAGGGAGGGCCACTAGGCATGAAACCATAATTCAGAATTATACTTAAAAATGTCAATGCTTACATAATACACTTGTAAAAGCAGAGGCAAGGCAGGTATATATTACAAAGTTATAACATCAGTTGTAGCATAGTGAATGTATTTTGAAAGAAACTAGAAAATACACAAAAATATATGATCACATGCAACAAAGCACTACATGAATTCTATGACATACATTTATGACCAAATCGAGAAGAAATACAATGATGGAGCACCTAAGTGAGGATGAATTCCATCACAATTAAGAAAGAAACACAATTATCTAGAGAATCAAGATAGATGAATTTTGAAAGACTGCTTTAGAGAACCAATTTAAAAGCGAGAATGTAACAAAACATTGATATTATCATTACACATAAGAAGGGGAACAAAACTCGAAATGCATACCACATGAATATCTTATCAAAGTTACAAAACTCTGCACTAATATTTTATTCAAAAAACAGTAAGCACATACATAGGGCTTCTCCAAATCAAAACCCTTTCTCTATGTTCTGTTTAGTTTTTATACATTTAAGGAGAGTAAAAAATCACTAGATACACTGTATATACTATCCATTGAGTGGATCGAAACTAACTGAGTTTAGAATAGCAAGCTTTTAAAACTAACACTAAGATAAGGCTTTTTAAAACAAAACAAGTCTAACACGTCAACACATTGTACCTTGTGACTCCAACCAGCATCAAAATTAAAAAAATTATTACAATGTCCCTCAAAAATAAGTAACCCTTGGAAACTACACAATGAGCCTAGCTATAGAAAGTGAACTTTCAGCAAATGACAAAGTATGTGATCAGGCACCCAAACTACCTCCTTCTCCTTCTGTTGGATGAAGGCTTCGTCTCTTTGTTGGAGGTTTTCTTAGCTTCTTTAGTTGGTTGTGGGTATGGTTTTGTAGGCACATTTCCATATGTATATTTGAACTTATTTAACAGTCTCATGGCCCTTGACAACTTATGCTTCATTACCCTCAACCTCCTCCTCATAATCATATTTCTAGTATAATAACTCTTTATCTATCTATATACCGAAAGAGTCCATTTCAAAACCACTTACGCTCTCTTGAGTGTCTTAGTAGCCTCTGCTACCTGAGTGTCAGCTTCCACAATGGTATCTCTAACAACATTCTTGAAATCTTCATTATCCTCTATTATTTCAGTAACTTGTTGTTGACAATCTTCAATCTCCTCACATAGCCTTCAGTGTTATTTCCACTGATCAAATTTTGGTTTCTCTACTGATTGAAAAGTCTCCCTCATATGCTCTTTCCACCCAGTTTTTGATCTTGTCATAGGCCTTCTTGGTTTCATCCTGGGTTCCCTTAACTCCTCATCCATCACTTTTTTTCCATTTTCTCGAATTGTGTGTCTAGGAGGTTTCCAGGACACGTCACTTTCTTTTTTCTGACTCACTTTTGTTGTTGTGTGCCCAAGCTCCTTTTTTTCTTTCTCCAAATAAGATATTGTGAGATTAGACTTGGAAAGGTTGTCCTGTAATTTTGTGAGTTCAAGATATTTGCCTTCCATCTTAATATATTGTTTATGCCCTATATCATGTCCAATATTATGATGAGGAGTCGGTTCCTCAGTCAACTGCTTTATAGAGGATCTAGTTCTTGGCCGATACAGAAATTGTGTTTTTTCCTTCACAATTTGGATTTTGCCTTTACCTTTACTATTTGTTTTCTTATCCTTCACTGGTTCTTTCACTACTTATTCAGCCTTGGGCTTTTCTTCCATTAGATAAAAGTCTCCATGGGACATCAGACTTGTAGTTGATAAAAACTATCCCAAGAAATCTTTATTTTCTCTATCTCATGTAAAACCAATAGTTTGATCAGTGCAAAATGAAATAGACTAGGCAAGTGTGGCAAGTTTTGTCTCCTTTTCGCTACACCCTCTCTTTAAACTTTCTGGACTTTTAAATAAGTAATATGGCAAGTTCAAGTTCCTCTTAGCAGTAAAATGCATAAGTAGTCGGATATGGTACTGATACACCTTACTAAAGCGGCCTTCACATGTGAAGTATCTATGAATTACCTTTAACAATTGACTGTAATGATTTAAAAAATATTTCCTTGGAAATGTGGTATCATACTTGTCCTTGATTTGGGGCTTGACAAATTCTTTAAAGTGTGATGCATATAATTCCTGCCCTTTGAACCAACTATCACCTTGTAAAGGGACTGTTGTAACTTTAGATATGGTTTCCTCATACACTACAAACTCAAGGTTACCAATCTTGACTTTATCTCCTTGAAAGTTAAGGGAAAACATACTTGCAAGTCGCAGATGATGCCCATGAGTCTGAATTTTTTCACAAAAATATATACACCCAGTGTATTCAAATGACACTATAATTGTTGGGACAAAATTCACTAGGTTTAGACTTCTAGGTTCAAAATGCGCACCACTTTTCCTCTTTTTGTTTTACTTCTTCTAACTAGCCTCTCCATGTGGCGTTTTGAAACCTACAGAGCAGAGTTTGACTATGTCTCGTGGCACACTAACTCTGCGAAGGAATAACAGCACCATGGAAAAATTGACAACGCAATACAAAGGTGTTTGATAGGGCTTTTTCACAAAATTTAAAGGGCATGTTGGTGCTGAAAGATTTCATAAAATTCATATGCCAAGTTTATGAATCAACACACTTTGACATTATACAAATGACACGCAAACCCTAAAAACGCGATACTATCCCAAACACAAACCAAACTGTAAATGGGCCTTTGCGAAAAAATTGTCTAGCAGCGCATACAACAGTTATCAATTGATTTCTTAATGAGATTTAAAAAGGAAAATTATGGCTGGAAGTGATGTATCCTACATGTGTCAATAAGAAGACCAAATTTGAAGTTGTGTGATATCTCTACAAGGAATTGGAGGCTATTGCGTAGCAACTATGCAGTGACCATAAAAATTTGAACTACATGTACTTTTTGCACATCACTCACATTTGAAAAAAAATCAGCCTTTGAACCTCTGTCAAACTATTGCTCATACCTTTGTTAAATTGTTATTCGAACCTTTGGTGTGTGAATGTCAATTTTTCTTCAGAAAGAGTGCTAATTTCAGAGTGGATAGATGAATGAGGGAGATAAGAAAGAGATTTGAAAGTGCACCCTTTTGTTTGCTTTGTCATAAATATAGACTTAGGATAAGGGTATTATGGGTATTATGGTTATTATGAGAATAAAGGATAAATGATAGTGATGAGTTGTCGGGGTGTAGTATTGATAGTGATAAGAGTTGAGTTTAGAAATATAAGTGATAATGATGAGAGGTGGTTTTAGGATGGGGGGTGTGCATGTAATGTTTGATGTAAATGAATTGTAGGGGGGGTAGTATGTAAATGAATTGTAGGGGGGGTAGTGTATAGAAGGGAGCATATGAAATAGGATATATGAAAGAAGTACAGGAATGGAAAAATGTATGGTAGGGATATATGTATGGACCCATGAGTTATAAATGATGGAATGGCTCGATAAATCGTACTCTACAACGGACTCAATGGAACCTTTAAAATGAACCAAACTTGTTTTTTATGGTTTTGACCAGTGACCAATGACACATAACCCTTAAACCCTAACTGGCTTTATATGAACATATAACATTTTGACTTTCCCATTGACTCAGACTCTCTCAAACTTTGTCTTATCTTTATGGACCCTCTATGAAAAACTTGTAATGATGTCGGACAATGAATTTTTAGACTATGACACCAATAGTTCATAGGCTAAATTGTTATGAAACTAGCTCCAAAAATAGAAGAAAAGAGAGATCAACGCCTTAGAATTCAGCCACTTCAAGGGGGGAACCTCCTTTACATCACATAAATGAACAATTCTTGGATGATACAAATGAAAAAACCTCCTTTTATATATATGAGCCCATGGGGTCACAATATAATCCTAGCCGACCTAAAAATAACAATGTAAGGGCACAATAATAACAATATTGGGGTTACAGGGGTACAACAATAACAATAAGGGGGGGCTACACTAATAACAATGACGGACTAAACTAAAAAATATAGGGACCTAACATGCCCCTCTCCTTCAACAAATTGTTGTCCTCAACGCTTGAGTAGCTCTGGGTGCTTCTGTATAAAATTTGCATCCTCCCATGTAGAATATTCAGTGGGTAAGTGCTTCCACTTGATCATATACTCTAAAATTGATCAATTTCGTAGCTGTCGAGTTCTTGTTTCTGTGACTACTTCATGTTCCAATATGATTTTTCCTTCCTCATCAAGTTCTGGCAATCATTTGTTTGAACTGGAAGTTTTTCACCTATAACCTTCTTTAAGCATGAAACAGGGAAAACTGGATGCACTCGCGAAAAAGCAGGAAGCTCCAATTTGTATGCCATAGTACCAATATTTTGCAACACCTTGTAAGGACCATAGTACTTTGGTGATAGTTTATTATCCTTATTATCTTTCATGAGGGACATTTGTTTATATGGTTGTAGTCATAAAAATACCCAGTCTCCTACATCAAAACTTCTCTCGCTGCGATGTTGATCTGCCTATTGTTTCATTTGATTTTGTGCCAAATTTAGGTTATCCTTTAAGAGTTGGATAACTTCTTGTTGATGCTCGATGTGATCTTCCACTACTTGAATCTTAGAATTTTCTCTTAATGATGACGTGATGGACAGTGGATGATATCCATAAAGTGACATACATGGGGTCATTTTTTCTATAGTGTGGAAGGAAGTGTTATACCACCATTCAGTGAGAGGTAACCACTTGACCCATTGTGTTTGTTTATCAGATACAAAACACCAAGATATCCTTCCAAACATTTATTCACTATCTCAGTTTGACCATCGGATTGAGGATTATAAGATGAGCTATGATCTAGTTGAGTACCCAAAAAAGAAAATAACTTCGTCCAAAAATTTCCAGTAAAAATGGGATCTCCGTCACTCACAATAATCTTTGGGTTTCCATGTAGCTTTTGAATTGTGTCCATAAAATTAGTAGCAATTTTACTTTCTTTAAATGGATGAGATAATGCACAAAAGTGTGCAGACTTGGTAAGTCTATCAACTACCACCATTATGACACTCTTTCCTTTCGACTTAGGTAAACCTGTGATAAAATCGATTGAAATCTCCTCCCAACGTTGACTTGGAATGGATAAAGGTTGTAGAAGACCTGGGGTCTTAATTTTCTCAACTTTATTTTGCTGGAAAACCAAACATTCCGCCACAAACTTTTGAGTATCAGATTTAAGGCCATCCCAAAAAAATTCTTTCTTCACCCTATGGTAATTTTTAAAAAATCCTGAGTATCCTCCTAAAGGAGAAGTGTGCAATTCCAAAAGAATATTTTGTTTTAGTTGGGAATTCTTACAAATATATAAGCAATCTTTGTACCATAAGGAATCATTTTTCCAACTAAATGTATCAAATGTACTAAGATCTTGCTACAACTTTTAAATGAGTGTCCACACTTCTTCGTTCTTCTTTCATTCATCCCTTGCTTCGGTTATCCAATCTGGAAGCATGTAAGGTCGTCATTTCTTCAGGTAAGGTTGTCATTTCTTTAGTGCATGTAGTATTGCTAACATTTCCTTCTCATAAATAGCTTTCTGTAAATACTTTCCTTTGATTGGATGACTTTCAAAAGCAATGGGCCTTCCTTCTTGCATTAAAACAACACTAATTCCATTTCCTGAGCCATCACATTCCTCAATAAAGGTTTTTGTGAAGTCTAACGTAGCTAAGACAGGTGCTAGGCACATTGCCTCTTTAAGATGTTCAAAGGCCTTAGTTGCTTCAGGAGTCCATGAAAATGCATCTTTCTTCAATAATGTTGTTAAAGGTGCTGCTATTCTCCCATAATTATTAACAAACTTGCGATAATACCATGTTAACCCCAGAAATCCTTGCAATTACTTTATGGTTGTGGGGACTTTCCATTCCTTAATGGATTTAATTTTATTAGGGTCTACCTTAACACCCTCGTGAGATACAATATGACCCAAATATTCCACCTCTTGTACTCCAAAAAACATTTCGGTGTTTTTGCATATAATTGTTTCTCCTGCAGTTTGAGCACCCTGTCAACATGTTGAACATGATCCTTCCAAGACTTGTTGTAGATTAGTATATCACTAAAAAATACTAGCACAAACTTTCTAAGGAAGGGTTTGAAAATGGAATTCATCAACCCTTGAAATGTAGAAGGTGCATTGGTAAGGCCAAAAGGCATGACCAAAAATTCATAATGACCCCCGTGAGTTCGAAATGTTGTTTTCGGAATATCTTCAGTCTTCATTCTAATTTGATGATATCCTAAACGAAGATCTAGCTTGGTAAAATAAATTGCTCCATGTAATTCATCCAATAATTCATCAATCATGGGAATGGCAAATTTATCTTTAATAGTGAGCTTATTGAGCTCCCTATAATCAGGTCACATGCGCCATGATCCATCCTTCTTGTGCACCAATACTACTAGAGTAGAGAAAGAACTTTGATTAGGTTGAATTGTACCAGCCTCTAACATTTATGCAATCATACGTTCAATTTAGCTCTTTTGGACATAAGGATATCTATAAGGCCTGATGTTTAGAGGAACACTTCCTGGAATCAAATGAATAGCATGATCACGATCACGAATAGGTGGGAGTCCTTTGGGAGTTTCAAACACCTTGGAATGATTGTCCAAGACTTGTTGGAGATCTGCAGAAATAGATGATTTTGATGTTGGAACTTCTAGTGAGCATAATTGTGCAATTACACCTCGTTGTTCTTTCTTTAGAAGCTTTGTCATGACATTAGAGCTTATTATATTTCCCGGCTTCCCTGCAATACCCCGTAATTCGACTTCCTTTCCTTCTGAAAAAAATTTCAAGAAAATTTCTTGAAAATTAAAAGCTACCATCCCCAAAGATTGTAACCATTGTACTCCTAGTACAACATCAACACCTCCCATAGGAATGGAAAGCATTGGACTATTCAATATATATTCCCCCATGGTTAGCTTGATATTATGGAATTTTCCAGAGAAATTTATAGTTCCTCCATTTGCAACCATCACTTGACATTCTGGTGCTAGGTATAGGAAATAATTCAATTCCTTGGCTACCTTACAATGAATAAAATTATGGGTACTACCCGAATCAATCAACACTATTACCTTTTTCTTCTTGATATGTCCTTCTATCTTGAGAGTTTGAGGAGTGGTAATTCCTACCAATGCATTACACGATATGGTCGGATTCATTTCTTCTTCTTCTAGGGTTGGTTCCTGGTGTATATCCTCTTCTTTTGAAGATTCTTGTTCATTTTATTCCTCCTCTTCACAATCTATGTAAAATAATTTCTTCTCAGCACACTTATGACCTTTAGTGTATTTGCTATCACAACTGTAGCAAAGACCTTTTGCTCTTTTTCCTTCCAATTGTTGTGGTTTCAACCTTGTAGGTTGTGGAATTCTAGGAGTAGCAACACTTCCATCTTTATAGATGTGAGTGATAGGCTTCCTTGTCACCATAATTTTACATTCAATTTTTCTTGCTAACCTAAATGCCTTCTCCAATGAATCAAGTTCCCAAACGCGAACCTCATGTTGGATGTTATCCTTTGAAGTCCCTATGAAGACATCAATCCTCTGTTCCTCTGGAATATCAGTTACCCTTATATTCAATTTTTGGAAGTCCTCAATGTGTTGCACCACTGAACCCTTTTGTTTGAGATTTATCAATTGGCTAAAAAAGGTGTTTCTCTTTGTATCGTCATAATGTGCTATCATTTCCTCCGTAAAAATTGACCAAGTGAAAAAAAAAATTAGGGATCAAAGCCATCAATACCATACAAATGTATTTTGTTCTAAATATAAAGTTGCAATGCATACCTTTGGTGTGTTTTGCACATTATTGAGATCAAAATATTGCTCCATCGGTAGTATCCATGTTACGGGATCCTTACCATCAAACTTCCTCATATCGATCTTTGGAATATGGTTGGGATTCCATCCAACATTAGAGTTTATCAAATCATGATTAACATTTATTTTTTTCTCATCATGATTTTCCTCTGCTATCTTTTCACCATTAAGAAACATTTCTTGTATTAGCTTTGTCAAACCTTCCATGTCTGCTTTTAGATCGTTCTTCAAGTTTTCCATTTTTTCATCAATCTTATCTTCGATGTCATCCATCTTAGCTTCCACGCCTTTCTTCAAACCATCCATCTTAGCTTCCACACCTTTCTTCAAAACTTCCATTTCATTTTTTGTTGTTCTTTGCGAGAGATAAATTTGTTGCATTTGCTCTTGTAACTTTGATATGTCATGTTGCACTTCTTCATCTTCATAAGTCATAGTAGAGCCTTATAAAGGTTTGATGCATGTCGAATTATTTTTAGGGGGAATTTTATAGCCCAATACTGATATATATTCTACATTATGCCCTTGGAATCAATTCAAACTAATTCTTCAAACAAGACTTATGCAATTCGCAAAAACACACACACACACACACACACATTTTTCTTGCTTTTGAGGAGCTCGATATTGAAAATGAATTATATCTATGATTTAGGATCTTCAATATCTGAAATTCGGTGTTGTATTAGCCCTATGAATCTTCTTTCGAATGCTACAAGTCTGACCTGATTTGGATTCTTCAAGGAAAAGTTATGCCCAATCTCCCACAATGACCAAATTATGGACTGGTTCAGTAGAGAGAACTTGTATGGTGTGAGACGTGTCACTATTTCCTCCTTCAGCTCTCAAATTGATACACAGGAAACTACAGTCCGTATACTTGCGACCATTTCTTACAGAATTCCAATCTGATGCTCAGAGAGAGAGTTTTGATGATTTTCCCACGGTCACCTCTTTGAGATGAAATTCAGGAGCCTGAAAAAACCCTAACTTCCACAGATCATATCTCCGAAAATATTGTGAACCAATATCTGAAATTGTTATACGAATTTCCTCAGGATTTCAACTTTTCTCTGTAAAAATTTCAACTTCTGAACCTTCGTATAATAAAATTTATAGTGAAAATTCCACGATGACCTGTTTAGGTTAAATTCAGGAGCCTGAAAAAACCCTAACTTCCACAAATCACGTCTCTGAAAATATTTCGAACCAAGATCTGAAAATTTTACACGACGTTCCTCAAGATTTCGGCTTCGCTCAGTAAAAATTTCAGCTTTTGAACCTTCTTAGAAAAAACATTACAACGAAAATTCCACGATGACCTATTTGGAGCAGCGAAACCCTAGAATCCAAAGCTCTGATACCAAATGTTATGAAACCAACTCCAAAAATAGAAGAAAACAGAGATCAACACCTTATAATTTAGCCACTTAGAGGGGGAAACCTCCTTTACATTACATAAATGAACAATTATTGGATGATACAAATGACAAAACCTCCTTCTATATATAGGAGTTCATGGGGTCACAATATAATCCTAGCCAACCTAACAATAATAATGTAAGGGCACAATAATAACAATATTGGGGTTACAGAGGTACAACAATAACAATAAGGGGGCTACACTAATAAAAATAAGGGACTAAACTAGTAATATAGGGACCTAACATAAATATTTATACAAAATCTCAAAATGAATGAAAGAGACAAAGACATTTGATCTCTAAAGCCTAGGACCCTAACATTGGCTCCAATGGGGATGGCAGGCTACTAATGAGGTGCCAAGTACATCGCAGACTAGTAGCTTGGTTATTGGGCAATGGAGTCAAACACTAAGGATTGAAAATTAACTGAATAACAAAAAATTGATTTACTGGATGAAAAATTAATTTCCTCACATATGGCAGCAAATCACTAAAACGCTAGGGCCTTCTCCTTGGGCTTCAAATTCCAATGATAATTACCCACACTTGTAGTACTGAAAGTAAAATGGTATGTACAATAGAGTGTTGGATCAATTGAACTTCAAGTGAGAAAATGTTTTAGCAGCTTGCCATTGACAGACCCTCCTCGAAGTGGTTCATCTGTCATATCTTCGAGCAAGTAGGCATTTTTTCCACGAAAAGCAACAATTTTGAAAGGCCCCTTCCACAGATTCTCAAACTTCTCGTGCTTTCCTTTCTCCTCATTCCTCGCATCCCATTTTAACACTAAGAATCCAATCTAAAAATCATCTGCCTTAGTCCTCCTGTCATAAATCTTGTTAATCCGGTCTTGTATCACCTGAGGGTTTCTGAAAAATTCTTCCTTATTCTATTGTAGTTGGATGATTTGAATGATTCTTATTTGTACATCATTGGGTTCCAATTCATCCTCCTGTAGCAATTTCATCACTATCACTCGTAATGAATAAGGAAAGACAACAATTTTTCCATAAATTAATTGGAGAGGGGACATGCCTATTGATTTCTTAGTGCTTACCCGATCAACCCACATTGTATTCACCAACTTCTTATGCCAACTAATTTTGTTTTCTTGCAGCAAATTCTTGATTACGTTGACCAAAATTTTGTTGGAAAATTCGACCAAGCCATTAAGATGGAGGTAATAGGTTGTTGAGTGATCGAGAGTAATGTTATATTTGTGACATAAATCCACCATCTTCCTTGATTTGGAAGCATAAACGTTGTCTGTAATGATTTTCTGTGGGCATCTGAATGTAGACAAGATATTGATTTCCAAAACTAAATAATAAATGTATATGTAGCTTGTCTTGTTGGGACTGCTTCAATCCAATTAGTGAAATAATCGGTTGCTATCAATTCCACTTATGTCATCCATATGAGGTTGGGTGGATTTCACCAATGAAATCAAGTCCCCACTATTGAAAGGGTGACTCAATCGCAATAGGCTTCAAGGGAAGCAGGATCAGCTTCTTCCTTCCTTCAAAAAATTGACATTTATGACAGCTGGCAACATTTTTATATACATCAATGAACAACGTTGGCCAGTAAAAACCATCCCTTAAGATCTTATTAGCAATGGTCTTCCAAAACAAGTTTCCGCCAAAGTCTCCTTTGTGAAACTCCTCTATGGTTTTTTGTGCCTCATCTTCAAGCAAAAAATTCAACAACATACCACCGAGATATTTCCAATACAAAAATTGATCAATGATAAAAAACTTGACATATTTCAATTTAAGGAATCAAGCTTTAGTCTTAGTCAAACATGGAGGTGCCTTCAAGTGTTGCAACACATACAAAATGTTTGCATACCATGGAGAAACAATAAATTTTTTTGATACATGTTAAACTGACCTTGAATCATCCTAGAGCGACCAAGAAATTAATCTCAAGTGCATGCAGATTTGATTTTACTATCATCTTTGCCAGTCCTTTCCCTTTAATTAACTTTTTGGGTTTAATCTCTACATCATATTCAAGTATCAAAGTAATCGACTTGCCTCTCCTACCTTCCGGATCATTTTGAGTGAGTATGTCTTTCATAGTAGAACTCGGTACATTGGCAATGATATGTGAATGAAGAATGTGCACCTTGAAAACCTTTAAGGCTTTCACCAAGGCAACAACCTGCTTTTCCATAATGTTACATCTGAGGGCAGCATCTCCAAGAGTCATGTTGAAGAATGTTAATGGCTGCTCTACACCTTAATATTTTTTTTGAATCTAGACAACTGTTATACTATGCTCCGAGGAAAATGAAAAAAGACGAAATCTGGAGTGCAATATGGACTAATAAGAACGGGAGCACAGTACAAGGTAGATTTTACCTTATTGAAGGATTTTATAGTTTCTTCATTCCACTTAACCTCAATGTCTTTTTTCAGCATATCTGTAATTGCTATTAAAATATTTGCTAAGTTGGGGATGAATCTCCTTAAGAATTTTATCCTGCCAATAAAGGACTGAATTTCTTTCTTATTTCTCAGAATGTCCATCTTCTGAATTGCCTCTATTCTGCTAGGATTTATTCTAATGTCATCTTTATAAATGATATGTCCTAACATTTTGCCTTATTCCAGCCCAAACAAATGCTTCTTAGGATTCGACGATCTGCCATATTTTATGCATTTTTCAAATACTACCCTTAGGTGTTGCAAATGTTCTTCATCATATTGTGAATAGACAATGACATCATCAAGATATAATACCAAAAAATTTTCCTTCACTTCCATAAAATATATATCCATAGCTCTCTGAAATGTAGCTCCCGCATTCATAAAACCGAAAGGCATTTTGGCATACTTGAAATTATTGCACGGTGTGGTAAATGCAACCTTATCCTGATCTTCTAGATGAAAAAAATCTGGTTGTATTATGAAAAACCATCCAGCAGTGACATCCTCCTTGAACCTACCAGCTCTTGAAGAATAGGATCCATCTTGGGAAAAGGATAGTTGTCCTTGAGATATACCTTGATCAAATTTCTAAACTCTACACACAACATGACTTCTCCCGTCTTCTTTCTCACTGGTACTAAATTAGACAACCACCTAAAAAATATTAGAGGTACTATAACTCTAGCATCAAATAACGTTCTTACCTTCGTTTCAATCAAAGGAAGCAAAACAAGATTTGTCCTCTGCAACTTCTGCTTGAATGGATTTTGGTCCACTTTGATCGACATTGTATGTTGGATGATACTCTTTTCATATACCTTCAGATCCTCGTATCCCTAGGAAAAAACATCAAAGAATTCTCTCAGAAGGTCAAAATATTTATGCTTCATTTATGGACTTAGAGTTTTGGACAACTTCACCATTTTGTGTTTGTCTTGTATGCCTACGTTAGACTCCTCTACTCTTGTCTCAGTACGCATCAACTTTGGCCTTTTAGCTACATCATTTTGGTAAAAAAAATCTTCAAGTGGTACCAGCCCTCTTGGGATGACATTATCCTTTACATGCAATACCTTTAAATTTGCCACATGTCCTTTGACTTGATTTAAAAAAATTTCTTTTTCATCCTCTTCCCATCTGTTGTTATCATCAATCCACATCTTAGCAAATTCTTCCATCGTTAACATAAAATTTTCCAGTTGCTTATCATTCTCAAAGACCTGCTAATGCTTCATATTATCCGGGACAGAGGGACTATATTTGACTTCAACTTTATATTTTTTATTAGTGAGAATTGGAATTTAAAAATCACAAGCAAGTGTAGCTAAGGCATCTACAACAAAATTATGTCTTCTGGGAATGATTGACATATTGTACATAGAAAAATTATACAAACAATCTAGTAAAGTGTTACGGTAAGCACACATCTGAGGGTGTTTTGTCCAGTACTCACCTTTGATCCGCTTGATAATTAATTCCGAATATCCATATAATTTTATCCTTTTAGCTCCCGAATTCTTCAAGACTTGAAAACCCAAGAGGAGTGCCTCATGCTCAGCTACATTATTGGTGCAATCAAAAGCAATCTTGTAGGAACACAACTTGGTCTTTCCAATTACTGGGTTTATTATCCACATGCATGCAACAACACCTTCTTTGCTTGCTCCACCATCAAAAAGCATACTCCAAAGGTGTTTTTCTGCTTCTTCTTCCCCCACTTTGGCCTTCAAATCTTTGATTTTTTTATCATCTGTCTTGTTGTCTTCTTCTTCCTTCAGTTATGATATAATAGCTGAACTTGTCTTCTCCTCTTTAGGGCAGCATATATTGAACCAAAAAAATAAATCTAAATCAAAGTATACTACATAAATAGGGTGATTGGTAGGCTTCTCTTTGTTGTTGGAAATTTATTGAATCAATGGTTCTTGATAAAGTCTCCTAGTTTGGCCACCAAAAACTAAGGCAGTGATGTATGACATGTCGGTCTGCACTAGCCCTAGCAATTTTGCTATCCATGACTTGGATAAGATCATTCCAAACTTAGGAGGTATATATGCCACTATAATGTCCATCACCATGCTCTTGGAAGGAATTTCAATCATGGAAACCGCTAGGTCCTTTATCAGTCCCAAACACTACACTCTCTTAGAATCAAAAGAATACAAATCTTTGTATCGCCTAGTGATATCAAGCCCAATCCTTTCCATAATTACCTTCGGCATCAAGTTATGGGAAGCCCATGAGCCCAACATAACATTGTGCAGAATTTGGTCATGTACATTTAGACTCACATAGAAAGGAGGAACTTCACCAATCTGACTCCTGTCATCAATATTTGGTCCAAAAATGATGGTGGTGTGATCATCGGTTATATTGACAGTATCAGATTTTTTCCCAATATTCCAAGATTTTAGAATCTGAACTTTATACTGATCATTTTTCAGCAACTCGCCTAGAGGAATATAAATTTTGATTTTAGCAAGTTCAGTCTCAAAATTGAAAGGATTCTGCATTTTATCTACCTCCTTAGGAGTTGAATCTTTCTTATCCACATTGTCTCTCGTAGAATCATCTTTCCTTTGAAGGATGATTTTGGTGCATATTTTTTCTGATTGATAGTACTTGGTACATCCTTCTTTTGATTTTTGGTTACTAAATCTTTCTTTGCACTGCTGGTTACTGTATCCTTCTTTGCAGGACTATTCCCAACATGTATGCTCCTTAAACTATATTACCTTTGAACCTGCATGATGGAATTTCGGTAACATTTTTTATACTCCTCGGATTCATCCAACATGATATCAAATTGAGATTGAGAAAACAACAATTCCTCTTCTTCTGTCGTGAGATTTTTAAATTGCTCTTGTTCTTGGTCTTACTTAGTCAAATAAATATCTTGTTGCCTATCACCAAAAAAATGGATTTGATATTTAGGTGATTTTTCATCTTCCTCATCCTGATCTTATGCATAATTATGCTGGAAAGGGGGTCTCACTTGTTGTTGTTGTTGTTCTGGACCCTTTTATTTATCTGGATTTGTGACTGTCTCCTGAAATTTGGATTTCGAATATGTGAACCTCCTTGGGGTTCTTTGGCAACAACTCTATCAGACAATGTTATATTTTCCATCATTTTATCCATAGTCTTGACTAAGGTATCCAACTTTGCACCAGATGAGGTATCAATAGCAGGTTCTTCTTTTATGGTTATTCTCCTCTTTGGTTTCATGTTAGACTTCTTCACCAAAATATTTACCTCCACATTGACTACATTTCTCTGCATGTCTTCAAGTGTTACAGGGTTCCTTTCTCTAAGTTGGTATGCTATCTTCGGATCAAAACCATCAGGGTAATGGAGTAAAGCTAATATGGGAGGGGGTTTTATACATGCTGGAATGGAGTTGTATGCCTTATTGAATCTTGTTGAAATTCTTGAACTAATTCACCAGGCTGTCTTTTAAAATTGTCATATTCATCAAGGATCTGCAAAGGATTCTTTTTGTCATCCCATATTGCAATGAAAACATCTTCAAGCTCTGAGTAAGTAGCAAATTTTCTAGCTTTAACACTGCTAAACCATTTTTTCACTTCCTCGTAGAAGCTTTGTGCAAACAACCTCATCTTCACATCCTCGTAATCGACCTTTTCAAGATTCACAAAATCATTGACTTTATCTACATGTTGTTTGGCAGAAGTTTCATCGATGCTATCATACTGAGGGAGTCTTTGACCATAATTTTGAGGCAATTCATGTAACTGAGCAGGTAAAATCAAAGGGGTATAGCAAGGTTCCATGGTTGATGTATGAATGGATGATGACAATGTTGTAGTGATAGTTGGTATGGATGAAAAAGGGGGCAGCAAAACAATTTGTTGAGTGGTGGTTATGGTAGGTCATGCATATCAGTAGATGATATAGGAGTTGAGTTGACAGGTGGGCTTGTAGAGACTATAAAACAAGAGGCGGCAAATGTAGGTACAAAAAATGAAGTAGAAGTTGCAAATGAGAAAGGGATTGTATGCTGGAAAATGCTTGTTTTTTAAGCAATTTGGTGCAACTTATTCACCATACCCTCAAGCTTTTGTAACTGAGATAATAAAATTATGTCAGACTCATTAATATCAGACTTTGAAGATAAGATATAAGGTCTCAACACTAATTCATCTATGAAAATTTCAGAAACACGGGACTCAGACTTTGTCCTGAACACTGAGTTTTCAAAAGGAGAAGCGAACTCAAGATCTTCAATGTAAACAAACCTTCAGGTAGAGAGTAAGACCTTCCAAGGGGAATATTAGTCCCTGGACTTTCTTCGGATGTTATCTTTTTCCAAAGCATATTTTCAGGACTATTTACAATTTCGGGAGGGTTTGGATCAGGATTTTTCCTAGTATATCTCCTTGAAGCCAAATTTCCTCACACAAATTCACATGCAATTGGTCACAACACAATTTAAGGTTATTTTCAGTCTATTGATGCCTAGCAACTTGTCACCCACAGAGCTAGGATATAGTTCTCAAAATGGTACATCTTCCCAGGGAAAATTTGACTCTCAATCCCCGACAACGACGCCACTATGTTAGCACCCTATAATTGAACCTCTAGGTTGAGGAAAGGCTTACAAGGGTAACCACAAAATTATTTGGGCTAGAAATTTGTCCCTTCTAACCAGAGGGGGCTCCCCCACTTGAAAAATGTCCAAATATAAGGAACACTAAAGCTTAAGGACACTCGACAAAGACTAGATCTGAAAAACGGTAAATAGGATTTTAATGATGATGGTTGGTAAACTTGAGAGGGAGGGCCACTGGGCATGAAACCATAGTTCAGATTTCTACATAAAAATGTCAGTGCTTACATAAGACACTTGTAAAATCATAGGCAAGGTAGGTATGTATTACATGTTGAAATTTGCAACAAGAAATGGTGAAATTGGCATCCAGAAAGGACAAAAATTAACCACATACTAGTGTGGGATTCCAGTCACGCATTGGTGAGGAATTCAATTACACATTAGTGTTAAATATGGGTGTCTAAATTATTTATCCCTTAAATAAATTGGAAAATAAATTGTAATTTCATCTCATAACAACTTGTATCAGTTAACTAAGTCAAAAAAACTTAATTAGCTCAAGAATTTCGAGTTGAGGGTCAAAGGTGAGGCATGTAGTACGATTCTAATATTTTGAGGGTCTAGTTGCAGTTAATGCACTAGTGGGGTGCATGTGTAATAAGTTAACTCAAATTAATTGAGTTAAAATCAATTTAATTAGTTCTAACTGAGTGATGAGCTAGTGAGAGGTCCAGTGAATTAAATTAGATTTAATTCACAAGTAGTGATCAATCAGATAACTAATGATTCACTATTAATAGTTGTATGCATGTTAATTATGATGAAGACACAATTGAGACAAAGGTTAAAGGGAAGATAACTATCAGTTTTATTATTAGCAAATTTCTCGGGCGCAATTATAAAGTCACGGGAAGGCTCATGATGGATTGCGTAATCAAGGAAGGTTTATTATCTGATTTAATAGGGATTATTTTCCTGGGGATTGCGTGAGCAAGGCTCAGCTAAGTAGGGGCTGATAATTGGCTAAGTGTTGGTTAATTTTGCCTGAGAATTGCTATTCAGTTTTGTGCAGGATCAGGGTGAGACGATCAGTAGAGTGTAGGATTTTCTCGATGTGAGCAAGCATTATATTGTTTCATGATTCTTTGACTATGTACAATATATGATAGAGGGGTTTTGAGCAAGGGCTTTCCTCAAATACATGTTGTGTTGTGTGATTGATAAGTTCTTTCTCTTACTTGCATGTGATTGAGCGATCGTGTTTTATATTCTTGCAAATATAGTAGGAGGATTCAATATCTTGTTTTAGTACATTACATGATCAGATTGAATCCATTGGTATAGAGTTCCTATGTAATTTATACATGGTTTCAGAGCTTCTATATAATTTCTACATGGTATCAGAGCTTCTATATAATTTCTACATGGTATCAAAGCGCCAAGAATCACAATAGAAGAGAAGAAATTGAGTTTGTCTTCAACAAGTTCAAATTTGTAGATTTATTCTTTAGGATACAAACATAGATCAAGATGTCTTTCAATGGCTTGAGACTCGAATATGAACTCGAGGGAAGTTCTAATTATATTACATGGAAGTACATGATGGAGGTAATGTTGGAGGACAATGGGTTGAAGGAATTCATAGATTTTGATATTCACAAGCCCATAGCAGCAGATGATCCAGGTGGATATTGGTGGCCACTCGCCTATTCCACTTGGGGCCCCACCATTGTCTCTTTCAGTTTTTCAGTTTCTTTAATTATAGCATAGTTTACTATTTTTAGCTGTTTTTTCGGGTCCTAAACTTTCAGAGCTGTTTTGAGGCCCTAAACGACGTTTTTTTGGAAAAAAAAAATGGGAGCAACTTGGGTCCATGGTTTGATGTTTCTCACTCAAAAGTTGTAGTCCTCATATAGATCTTTCTAACGAGGTATGGTGCGCGTCAAACGAAGATCGTAAGCCAAAGTTATGTTGTTGGGAAGTTGATGTACCAGTTTACCCAAACGGGGCCCACAGTTTTGGCGCTTCATCTCCTAGGGTTGGGTTTTTGGATGTTTAGGGTTTTCCATTATTTCTCAATAATAAATAGGCCCTCGAGCCTCATTGTAACATAGTTCAGAGGCATGTAGCTGCCGCATCTCTTCTCAAAGATAAGTTACCAGCGGCCTAGCTAGTTTATTTCCATTCTGTCTGTAAGCAAATTTCAGTTCTTTGATATTAATGAAATGAAGTGTTATTTCCACCGCATATTTGCATTTATGGTTATATGTGTATTCTGTTGCGTTCCTTCATAAATCTAGATCATCGTATTCCCAACTTCGTGTTGCATGGTAGAAGAAGGTAGCAAAGGTGATGTAGGTTTTAACTGAACATAAATTATCTGCAAACGAATCTTAAAAATAGAAAATAAACAATAGCGAGAGCATAAAACATAAAACAGATATACACAGAGATTTTCCCCTAGATCCCAAATCGGGATGACCAACTTGATTTTTCATTATATTCTTTTTAGTGTTACAACATATATATATATATATGTATATATATATATGTATATATATATATATATATATATATATATATATATATATATGTATATATATATGTATATATATATATATATATATATATATATATATATATATATATATATATATATATATATATATATGTATATATATATGTATATATATATATATATATATATATACATATATATATACATATATATATATATATATATATATATATATATATATACATCTTAGAAGCATCCATAGAAGCTGATCATATGCAAGTTAGAACATAACCATAGTTCATGGCCAGGATCTACAAAATACCGGAGATATGTCATACCCCAAAACCATGTGCAAACCCATGCAAACCATGGGAGATTCCTTGGCAGAAAATAGGACAAGCTTTTCCAAGAAAATTGCACTTTGCCTATCACAGTCTATCCTTATAGCTTGCTGTACCAACCCCATACTTGAACACAATCTCTGCAACCAAACTGCTTCCTTGCTTGCATGAGTGGCTGCTATGTATTCTGCCTCTGTAGTTGAAAGAGCCACTATAGACTGTATTTAACTCATCCAACTGACTGCACCTCCAAATAGGCTAAGCACATACCCACTTGTAGATCCTCTTTGGTCCAGATCTCCAGCCCAGTTTGCATAAACAAAACCGTGAATGTCCAACATTCTTTCCAATCCTGGTCTTCCCTGGTAGCACAAGCCATAATCACTAGTGCCACGCAAATATCTGAAAACCCACTTCACTACTGTCCAATGCTCCTTCCATGGGTTTGACATAAACCTGATTAATACTCCCACTGCATGTGCAATGTTTGGTCTAGTACAAACCATTGCATACATCAAGTTACCCACTGCACTTGCATATGGAACATGAGACATATACTCCTCTTCTTCTTGTGTCTTGCGACACTATTCAGCAGACAACTTTACACCTACAGGAATCAGAACATTCACCGGTTTACTATCTTGCATATTGAACCTTTACAGTATAGTCTCGACATACTTCCTCGGGTTTAACCGAGCTTCCTCTGCCGATCTCTCTTAATTTCCATGCCCAAAATATAGTTTGCGACACCTGAATCCTTCATATGAAATTTGGAGACGAGTTGGGTCTTCAAATCTTGGATAATTTCTTTGTCATTTCAATCAAGAGAATCAAGTGGAAAGTAGCTACGACAAAATATGTGAAATTAATTATCATGCAGACATGAATTGACATTATATTCTTATGCTATGCATATATTTATGTTGTGGACATGTAATGTTGAGGAGTACATTTGTGAAGTGAAAGTTGTGTGATCTGTGGCATGTTAGGATAAGCATGGATAGTGTAAAGACACTAGAATCAAGGTCACTTGTGGGGTCAATGTGTGGCCTATGGATGTTCTGGTACTTCTATTGTGTGCATATATTTAAATGCATGTTGTATATTCATTGATTGTACCTATGGTGATGTGTACATGTAACATATGTATTATTGTGTACATATGATGTTGTATGCCTGTTCTATATATGGTGTTGAGTATATATTGCATATGTAGTGCTAGATATAGATGGTGATATGTACATGTTGGATATGTGGTGTTGTTTACATATCGCATTGTGTGCATATTGGATATGCGGTTTTGTGTGCATATGGTGTTGTGCACATGTTGGATATGTGTTGTTGTGTACATATGGTGATATGTATGTTTTTTATATGTAGCGCTATGTACATATGGTGTTGTGTGTCTATTGTACATATGGTTCCATGTAGATATAGTTTTCTTATCATCCACATACAAGACCAAATAAATAACACGGTCAGCAATTAATTTAAAATAAACACAGTGATCCTCCCTTGCTGCTTACAGACTTCGTCCCCGTATATAGGTATAATATTTGCGATACCACATCCTTGGTGACTGTTTTAACCCATACAGAGACTTATTTAACTTGCATACCAACTCTTTCTTCCCCTTCACCATAAAGCCTTCAGGTTGTTTCATGTATATCTCCTCTTCCAGATCCCCGTGAAGAAATGTTGTCTTCACATCCATCTGTTCTACCTCAAAATCAAATGCAACAGAAAAAGATAAAAGTAATATAATAGAAGTAACTTTGGCAACAGGAGAAAAATATCACCAAAATCAATTCTCGACACCCAGGAATAACCTTTTGATACCAACCGAGCTTTGTATTTCTCCACCTTGCCTTCTACATTCATCTTCTTCTTAAACACCCATTTTACTCACTCCGATGAGCCTACATGAGTGACGACAGCTCCCACCAGATCCCATGCCTCATTTTTATGCAAGGATGCCATTTCATCAACCATGGCCTCCTTCCAAAGTTTTCCATCCTCTGAATCTATTGCCTCCCTGATGGTTCTCGAATCATCATTAGTTATAGTTAAAGCAAAATTTGAACTGAAAGCAAATGGACTATACCTTTTTGGTTGTCTTCTTTCTCGAACTGATCTTCTCACAACTGGAGTTTGTGGCTCTTCCTCTTTTGAGTCTTCTTCTGTTGTAGAGTCTGATTCATCCTCCTTTAGCTCAAACTCTACTTTTCAGGTTCCTTTGGTATGAATTCATGTTTAACAACATCTTTCACCTCTCTAAACACCACATCTCAGCTATACACAACCTTCCTTGTTTCCAGGTTCCAAAGCTTGTAACCCTTTAAACCCAATCATAAGCCAATAAAAAGATGCATCTTTGGTTATTATCCAACTTTCTCCTTTTCTCCTTTCAGAACATACATATGCATCATATACAAATACCCTCAGGATGTGAAAGAAGGGTTTCTTTTGATCCATCCCTCATGTGATCTTATCCTCTCGTAATGAAGGTAATCATTTAACAAGTACTTCACACATTCTCCTTTACTCACTTTGAAATTATTATCCTAACCAGTACCCTTTGAGCATATGCCAGCTTTCCCTCGGGTGTGCATTTCATCCTTTCTGAAACTCCGTTTTGCTAAGGTGTGTATGGAGTAGTATTCTGTCGTGCTATACCACACTTCTTACAGAACTCTTCAAATTCCTTCTTGCAGAAGTCTCCACCATTATTTTTCCTCGGTACCTTTATCTTCTTCTTTGTCTGGTTTTCCACCAAAGCCTTAAAATCTTTAAAATTTTCAAAGACTTCAGATTTGTTCCTCAAGAAATATATCCATGTATTCCTTGAGAAGTCTGCTATGAATGAAACATAGTACACAAACTTACCTAGTGATGGAACCAACACAGGTCCAAACACATCATTGTGCACAAGCTCTAATATCTTGTTCTCCCTCTTAGCACGGAAAACTCACCCGATTCTGCTTCCCATATACACAATGTTCACAGAAATCAAAATCCAGAGAAAAATTAGACATACCTTCTACCATACCATCTCTATGTAGTATCCGAAGGCCCTTCTCTCCAATATGTTCAAGCCTTTGATGCCATAGCATGGTCTTTTCTCCAGAGACAGCTAGGCTTTCCGCTCCACTTTCAGGAACCATAGAACTGTTACACCCATCAATAACAGTGCTACCTTGTAGCTTGTACAGAGTTCCAGTCCGAACTCCCCGCATTAATACCGGTGCTCCCTGAACCATCTTGCAGGCATCTTTCTCGAACACTGTTTTTACACCTGCATCATCCATCTTCTGATAGGTTACGGCCAATCCAAGCCTGCGAGAACACCGGAAGGTGTTCTAATCCTTCATATTACGACTTGACTTGAATTTTCACATCGTGGTGCAGCCTTCCTGTCATAAAGAAGACATCACGCCATCATATTTCTCATACTTGAAACCACTCTATGGTGAAGTGAAAAGATACACCCGAGTCAATCAACCATGATTCATGATCTACGCGTGTATTTGAAGAAGAAGACAACAATACCATCCCATCTTCCATCGAAATTGGTTTTCCACTACTGCCCGGAAAAGGGCATCATTAGTCCTTTCCTTTCTCGGGGAGCTTTCGTCTGTGATCCCCTTTGTAGTGCCTTCCTTTTCACATTCCGGCCACACCTTTATAAACTTTCCGGGAGTTTAGATCTCCCTCTGGAATTTAGATCTCCCCACTCGAAACTGTATTCTTGTTTACGTGCAGGATGCTTCTCGTACAGATAAGGCATCTCCATTCTAACCCTCCATATTTCTCTGTCTCATTTCCTCCGATCACAAGGCTAAGACAATGTCATCAAAATTCAAGGTAGTTGTATTGCTACCTATTGCAATAACCAGAATGTCCCACGAATCTGGTAGAGAACACAACAAACTGATGCACTTATCTTCATTTGAGATTTTAATATCAACAGATGACAGCTGACTTACCACAGTATTGAAGGCATTCAGATGCTCTGTCACCGAGTCTCCATCCTTCTTCCTTAGGTTATACAGCCTTTTCCGTAGGAACAATTTATTCACCAGAGACTTAGATTGGTACAAAGTACCTAGCTTGTCCCACAAGGTCTTCATCGTAGCTTTCCATCTACATTCAACAATATTGAATCTGAGACACACAACCATATTGTGCTCTTTGCCTTCCAATCCAGCTTCTTCCAGTCTTCATCTGACATTTCTGTTGGTTTAGTACTTGGATCTACTGCGGTCCACTGCTCTTTATCCACCAGCAGATCCTCCATCTTGAGCTTCCACAACTCATAACTCTGACCATTAAATTTCTCGATCTCTATCTTCCTGCCGCTCACCATCTTCTTTCACCGCAAGAATCGATCCCTCAGATCTCCCACTGAACAGGGTCTACCTCAGGCCCGAGCAAAAAACCCTCAGTAGCAAAGGCGTCCCCTTGAAACCGAAACAACTCCGATACCAAATGTAGGTTTTAACCTTGAACAGAAATTATCTGCAAACGAATCTTAAAAACAGAAAATAAACAATAGCGAGAGCATAAAACATAAAACATATATACACATAGATTTTCCCCTGGATCCCAAATCAGGACAACCAGCTTGATTTTTCATTATATTCCTTTTAGTGTTACAACACATATATATACATGTCGAAGCATACATAAACCCCAATCCATTAACCTTGGATTAGAACATAACCGTAGTTCCCTTAACCGGATCTACAAAATACCAGGGGCCGAAAACCATCATGCCCCAAAACCATGTGCAAACCCATGCAAAAAACCATGGGCAGGTCCGCCCACCAGAAAATAAGGAATAAATTTATTTTTTCCCGGGGCGCCGCCCCCCCCCTTGTGACCAGTCGTGGAAAGAATATAACACATATCCAACATGCGAGAAGGATCTTGTCAGAAGGAGTTCGAGATCATATTGTCTCAAGTCACCATGGGAAGGTGACTCCATATTCTATGTGGAATGCCTTGACAGATCTGTTTTAGAATAGCAGCAAGTAAAGGAAGTTGGCGCTGAAGCACAAGCTCAGAAAGATCAAGAAGGAGGAGGGTGAGACGGTACCAACATACCTTGCGAAGTTCACTCAATGTCCAGATGAGCTTGGAAGTGTTGGTGTGACTATAGTTGATGATGATTTTGTGAGCCTAACACTTCTAGGCCTTCCCAAGAGCTGGCATAGGTACCAGTACTCTGTGAATGGGAGGAATAAGTTACCAGACTAGGAGTGTTTGTGGTCCGACTTGGTAATAGAAGAGATAAGGTAGAGCACCAAAGACGGGACCTCCAACACCAGCAAAGAAGAAGATTGTGCATTAGTCGGAAAAGGAAAGAAATCGAAGGGAAATAAGTCCCAAGACGAAGAGGGAAAGAGAGACTTGTCCAAGCTCAGGTGTTTTCACTGTCACAAACATGGGCACTATGCTTTAAATTGTCCACAAAATAAGGCAATCAAGAAGGAGCCTGCAGTTGCATTTCGAGCTTCATTTTAATCCCATTGCATGCATGGCCAACGGTGTAATGGGATGCATGTGGTGTCTTGACAATGGTGCCTCGTTCCATATGACGGGGAATAGAGATCTCTTTAGTGACTTGGAGGAGAAGGACCTCCAACAGAACATAGAGTTTGGAGATGATGCGAGGTATAGCGCGAGACATAGGTACAATTACCTTTTAAAGGGAGTTAGTCTCCCCTCTTAGAATCGCAGACGTTTTATATGTTCTAGGCCTAAGGAAGAATCTTGTCTCCGTAGCGATATTGGAAGATCGTGGTTGTGATGTGATGTTTATAAAAGGAAAAGTTTTCCTTAAACACATAGCCACGAGACAGTTGAAACAAATCGGTGGAAGAGTCAAGAACCTGTATGCTCTCGAGGTTGAGGATGCATGCAAAGCTTTGAGGAGCAAAGAAGTGGTCAATGACTTGGTGGTTGAGAGGGAGCAATTATCTCTCAACATGCAGCCTCAGAAGCAGTCTTAGAAGGTTGTGGAGTAGCCACAATTGGAGAAGAAGAGAGGAGACCAAGTGGAATATTCCACTCAAGCAGAGGCCTTCAGGAGGGGGGAATTTTGAGCCAGAAGGGTAGAGGGAGTACATGCAGTTATACCTCCAGGTGTGAGGTGGGGCGATGTGTAGATATAATCCCAAGAATAAATTTAGGCTGGTTCCATTGAGAGATGGTGTGTCTCATGGATCGAACCTGGCTACAAGGAGCCCATAGTACAGAAGTAGCAGGAAGGATCAGTTAGATTGATGCAGTCAAATGTCAGGAAGACAGAAATCAGAGTGACAGATGTCAGATACTGGAGCGCAGATCAGAGTTGGCAGCAGTGCAGAGGGCACGGATACAAATGTCAGCAGCAACGCAGAGAGTCCAGTAGACAGGTGCAGTAACTAGTAGCAGTCAGAAGACTCTGATGATAGATGCATCATACAGATTCAGTTGTTTGTACGCTATTCAATTTCAGGAGTTGCATCTGAAAACAATGCTAGAGAAGTGTTGCATGCAAAACATTCCAAAGGTACTGGATTAGGATAAATTGAATTCCTTTCTTGTTGAGAGGGAGTGTTGAAATTTGCAACAAGAAAGAGTGAAATTGGCATCCAGAAAGGAAAAAAACTGACCACATACTAGTGTGGGATTCCAGTCACACATTGGTGAGGAATTCAGTTACACATTAGTGCTTAATGTGGGTGTCTAATTTATTTATCCCTTAAATAATTTGGAAAATAAATTGTAATTTCATCTCATAATAACTTGTATCACTTAACTAAGTCGGAAAGACTAAGTTAGCTCAATAATTTTGAGTTGAGGGTCAAAGGTGACACATGTATAGCGATTCTAATATTTTGGGGGTCCAGTAGCAGTTAATGCACTAGTGGGGTGCATGTGTAATTAGTTAACTCAAATTATTTGAGTTAAAATCAGTTTACCTAGTTCTAACTGGGTGATGAGCTAGTGAGAGGTCCAGTGAATTAAATGAGATTTAAGTCACAAGTAGTGATCAATCAAATAACTGATGATTCGCTGTTAATAGCTACAATTCTCATGAATACCCAGTTGAGACATAGGTTAAAGGGAAGATAACTATCAGCTCTATTATTAGCAAATTTACCGGGCGCAACTATAAAGTCACGGGAAGGCTCATCATGGATTGCGTAGTCGAGGAAGGTTTATTATCCTATTTAATAGGGATTAATTGCCCAGGGATTGCGTTAGCAAGACTTGGTTAAGCAGGGGCTGAGAATTGGCTAAGTGTTGGTCAATTTTGCCTGAGAATTGCTAGTCAATTTTGTGTAAGATCAAGATGAGACGATCGGCATAGTGCAAGATTTTCTTGGTGTGAGAAAGAATTTTATTATTTCATGATTCTTTGACTATGTACAATATATGATAGAGGGGTTTTGAGCAGATGCTTTCCCCATATACATATTGTGTTGTGCGATTGATAATTTATTTATCTTACTTGCATGTGATTGAGCGATCGTGTTTTATATTCCATAAATATAGTAGAAGGATTCAGTGTCTTGTTTTAGTACATCACATGATCGGATTGAATCCATTGGTATAGAGTTTCTATATAATTTCTACATGGTATCAGAGCTTCTATATAATTTCTACATTACAAATTTATAACATCAGTTTTAGCATAGTGAATGTATTTTGAAATAAACTATAAAATATACAAAAATATCTAATCACATGCAACATAGAACTGCATGAATTCTGCAACATACATTTCTGACCAAATATTGAGAAGCAATACAATGATGGAGCACCTAACCGATGGTGAATTCCATCATAATTAAGAAAGAAAAACAATTATCCAGGGCATCAAGATAGATGAATTCTAAAAGACTGCTTTAGAGAACCAATTTAAAAGCGAGAATGTAACAAAACATTGATTCCAAGGTTGTTGAGTTGGAGTGGACCAATCTAATTCCTCTTTCCACACGTGCAAAACTCAAAACTATCCAATCAACACTTACGCAATAAAATTTGAATTTCTGAGTTTTGACTTTCTTTTATGCTCCAAAACAAAATCAAATCAAATACATCATCACTTGTGCCTTATGACTCCCAACCAACATCAAAATTACGCAAATTCTCATAGTGTCTCTCAAAAATAAGTATCCCTTGGAAACTACACAATGAGCCTACATATACAAAGTGAACTTTCATCAAATGACATAGTATGTGATCAGGCACCCAAAATACCTCCTTCTCCTTTTGTTGGATGAAGGCTTAGTCTCTTTTGCCAGAAGTTTTCTTAGCTTCCTTAGCTGGTTGTGGTTGTGGTTTTGTAGGCACATTTTCAGATGTCTGTTTGAACTTCTTTAACTGTCTCCTGGCCCTTGACAACTTCTGCTTCATTACCCTCAATCTCCTCCTCATAATCACATTTCTAGTATAATAACTCGTTACCTATCTATGTACAAGAAGAGTCCATTTCAAAACCACCTGTGCTCTCTTGAGTGTCTCATTAGCTCCTGCTACTTGAGTGTCAACTTCCACAATGGTATCTATAACAACCTTCTTGAAATATTCATTATCCTCTATTATTTCAATAACCTTTTGTTGACAATCTTCAATTTCCTCAAATGAACTTTGGTATTCTTTCCATTTCTGACCAAATATACATTTCGCTGGCAACTTGAAACCTAAGGAGAAGGCCCTAGCATGCTCGGACCTTTACTGTGTGACTGTCAAATTTTCTTTAGAAAGATTGCTAATTGTAGAGAGGAGAGAGGAATAAGGGTGGTATGAAAGAGATTTGAAAGTGTGCCCTTTTGTTTGCTTTATCATAAATATAGAGTTAGGATAAGGGTATTATGGGTATAATATTTATTATGAGCATGAAGGATAAATGATAGTGATGAGTTGTGAGCGTGCAATATCGATAATGATAAGAGGTGAGCTTAGAAATATAGATAGTAATGATGAGAGGTGGGTTTAGGATGTGGGGTGTGCATGGAATGTTTGATGTAAATGTACATGTATAGGGGGTAGTGTATAGAAGGGAGCATATGAAATAGGATATATGAAAAGAGTATAAGAATGGAAAAATGTATGGTAGGGATATATGTATGGAACCATGCATTTAAAATGGTGGAATGGCTGGATGAATCATACTCAACAACAGGCTCAACAAAACCTTTAAAATGAACCAGACTTGTTTTTTATGGTTATGACCAGTGACCAGTGACACATAACCCTTAAACCCTAACTGGCTTTATATGAACAATAACCTTCTGACTTTCCCATTGACTCACACTCTCTCAAAATTTATCTTATCTTTATGGACCCTCTATGAAAAACTTGTAATGGTGTTGTACATAGGTGTTTTAGACTATGACAACAACAATTCATAGGCTAAATTGTTATACCAAATCTCAAAATGAATGAAAGAGACAAAGACATTTGATCTCTAAAACCTATGACCCTGACATTGGCTCCAATAGGGATGGAAGCCTCTTACTGATGTGCCAAGAACACCGCAAACTAGTATCCTTACCATTGGGCAATGATTCAAACACTAAGGATTGAAAATTAACTAAATAACTAAAAAATTGATTGACTGAATGAAAAATTAACTGACTTACATATGGCAACAAATCATTGAAATTCCAGGGCCTTCTCCTTAGGTTTCAAGTTCCAATGATAAATTCCCACGCTCGCGATACTGAAAGTAAAATGGTATGTACAATGGAGTGTTGGATCAGTTGAACTTCAAGTGAGAAAATGTTTCAGCAACCTGCCATTGACAGGACCTCCTCCAAGTGGTTCATTTGTCATATCTGCGAGCAAGTAGGCATTTTTTCCATGGAAAGCAACAATTTTGAAAGGCCCCTTCCACAATTTCTCAAACTTCACGTGCTTTCCTTTCTCCTCATTCCTGTCATACCATTTTAACACTAAGTCTCCATTTTGAAAATAACCTGCCTTAGTCCTCCTGTCAAAAATATTTTTAATCTGGTCTTGTATCACATGAGTGTTTCTGAAAACTTCTTCCCTAGTTTATTGTATTTGGATCATTTGACTGATTCTTATTTGTACATCATTGGGTTCCACTTTAGGCTCATGTAGAAATTTCATCATCGACCGTCCTATGAAGAAGGAAAGACAACATATGTTCCATAAAATAACTAGAAAGGGGGCATGCCTATTGGTTTCTTAATGCTTACTCGGTTAGCCCAAAGTGCATTCACCAACTTTTTATGCCAACTCCTTTTGTTTTCTTACATCAGCTTCTTGACTGTGTTGGCCAAACTTTTGTTGGAAGATTCGGCCAAGCCATTACCCTTGGGGTAATAGTTGAGTGACCGAGAGTAATGTTATATTTGTGACAGAAATCCACCATCTTCCTTGATTTGAAATCAACAACGTTCTCTATAATGATTTTTCTGTGGGCATCTGAATCTAGACAAGATATTGGTTTCCAAAAACTAAATAATAACCGTATATATGGCATGTCTTGTTGGGACTGCTTCAATCCACTTGGTGAAATAATCAGCTGTTTTCAGGATCCACTTATGTTGTCGAGACGAGGTTGGGTGTATTTCACCTATGAAATCAAGTCCCCACTGCTGAAAGGGTGATTCAATCGCAATAGGCTTTAGGGGAAGCAAGAGCAACTTCTTCCTTCCTTGAAAAAATTGACATTCATGACAACTAGCAACATTTTTATATAAATCAGCAAACAACGTTGGCTAATAACAATCAACCCTTAATATCTTGTTAGCGGTGGTCTTCCAAAACAAGTGTCTACCACAGTCCCCATTATGAAACTCCTATATGGTTTTTTGTGCCTCGTCTTCAAGCAAACAATTTAGCAACATACCACCAGGATCTTTCCAATGTAAAAACTCATAAATGATACAAAACTTAACAACTTTCACTTTAAGGAATAGAGCTTTAGTCCTAGTCAAACCTTGATTTGCTTGCAAGTGTTGCAACACATACAAAATGTCTGCATACCATGGAGAAACAACAAAATGTTTCGATACTTGTTGAACTCACCTTGAATCATCCTCTTCCGACAAAGAAACCAGGAAATTAATGTCAAGTTCATGCAAATTTGATTATGTCATCATCTTCGCTAGTCCTTTCCCTTTAATTAACTCCGTGGGTTTAATCTCTACATCATATTCAAGTATGGATTCAATCCACTTGTCTCTCCTACGTTCCAGATCATTTTGAGTGAGTATGTCTTTCACAGTAGAACTCGATACATAGGCAATGATATGTGAATGCAAAATTTACACCCAGAAATTCGTTAAGGATTTCACCAAGGCAAAGGCATGCTTTTCCATAATGTTGTATTTGAGGGCAACATCTCTAAGATTCCTGTTGAAGAATGTTATTGGTTGCTCTACACCTTGATGGTTCTTTTGCATCAGGACAACTGTTATACTATGCTCTGAGGCAAATGAAAAAATGATGAAATATTGTGTGTGATCTGGAATAATAAGAACAGGAACATGGGACAAGGCATATTTTACCTCATTGAAGGATTTGTTGGCTTCTTCAGTCCACTTAACCTCGTTGTCTTTTTTCAGCATATATGTAATTACTCTAAAAATATCCACTAAGTTTGGGATGAATCTCCTTAAAAAGTTTATCCTGCCAATAAAGGACTGAATTTCCTTCTTGTTTCTCGGAATGCCCATCTTCTGAATTGCCTCTATTATGATAGGATCTACTCTAATGCCATATTTATATATTATATGTCCTAACATGTTGCCTTCTTCCAATCTAAACAAAGAATTCTTAGGATTCACTGAGATGCCATATTTTATGTATTTTTCAAATACTTCCCTAAGGTGCTGCAAACGATCATCATCAGATTGTGAATAGACAGTGATGTCATTAAGATATATTACCAAAAAAAATTCCTTCTCTTCCGCAAAAGCTATATCCATAGCTCACTGAAATGTAGCTCCCACATTCATCAAACCGTAAGGCATTTTGGCGTACTTGAAGGTACCCCACGGTGTGGTAAGTGAAATATTGTCTTAATCTTCCAGATGAACACGAATCTGATTGTATCTCGAAAATCCATCCAACAACAACATCCTCCTTGAACCTACCACCTTTTGAAGAATATGATCCATCTTGGGCAAAGGATAATTGTCCTTGAGAGATACCTTATTCAAATTTCTAGAATCTACACACAACCTCATTTCTCTCGTCTTCTTTCTAACTAGTACTAAATTAGACAACCACCTATAAAATATGAGAGGTACTTTAATTCCAACATCAAATAACTTCCATCCCTCCTTTTTAATCAAAGGCAGTAAACTAGGATTTTTCCTTCGTACCTTCTTCTTGAATGGTTTTTGGTCCTCTTTGATCGAAATTGTATGCTAGATGATACTCTTGTCATATACCTTCAAATCCTCGTGTCCCTGAGAAAAAACATCAAAGAATTATCTCTAAGGGTCCAAATATTTCTGCTTAATTTTCAGACTTAGAGTTTTGGACAACTTGACCATTTTGGGCTTGTCTTGTGTGCTTATTCTACACTCCTCTATTCTTGCCTCAGTAGGCATGAACTTTGGCCTTTTAGCTACATCATTTTGGTCAAAAAGTTCTTCAAGTTGTACCAACCCTCTCGGGACGACATTATCCTTTAACTGCAACACCTTCAAATCCGCCACATGTTCTTTGACCTTATTTATACATTTTCTTTTTCGTCCTCTTCCCATCTATTGTTATCATCAATCTACATCTTAGCAAATTCTTCCTTCATTAACAAAAAAAAAATTCAGCTACTTATCATTCTTAAATATAGGCCAATGCTTCATATTATCTGGGACAACGAGCCTATATTTGACTTCAACTTTATAGTTTTTATTAGTGAGAATTGGAGTTTCAAAATCACAAGCAGGTGTAGCTAAGGCATCTTCTACAACATTTTGTCTTCTCGGAATGACTAACAAATTGTACTCGGATAAATTTTACAAATATTTTATAACAACATTACGGTACGCACGCATTCGACTTGATAATTAATTATGAATCTCCATAGATTGTTATCCTTTTAGCTTCTGAATTCTTTAAGACCCGCAAACCCAAGAGGAGTGCCTCCTACTCTAGCTACATTATTGGTGCAATCAAAAGCTAACTTGTAGAAACACAACTTGGTCTTTCTAATTACTGGGTTGATTATCCACATGCCTGCACCAACACCTTCTTTGCTTGCTTCACCATCAAAATGCATACTCCAAAGGTGTTGTTCCCCTTCTTCTTCTCCCACTTTGGCCTTCAAATCTTCGATCTTCTTATCATTTGTCTATTTGTTTTATTTCGTGTCTTATTCTTCCTTAAGTTCTGATATAACAACCAAACTTGTCTTCTCCTCTTCAGGGCAACAATTATTGAACAAAATAAAATAATCTAAATCATAGTGTACTACATAAACATGGTGATTGGTAGGCTTATCTTTTCTTCTGCTCATGTATTTCATCAACGGTTCCCAGTAAAGTCTCCAAGTTTGGCCACCAAAAACTAAAACAATGATGTATGACATGTCGGTCTGCACAGCCCCTTGCAATTTTTCTATCCATGACCTGGATAAGATAATTCCAAACTTAGGAGGTATGTCTGCCACTACAATGTCCATCACCATGCTCTTGGAAGGAATTCGAGTCAAGTAAATTGCTAGGTCCTTTATTAGTCCAAAATAATTCACTCTGCTAGAATCAAAAGAATACAAATCTTCCTACGACATAGTGATATAAATCCCAATACTTTCCATAATTACCTTCGGCATCAAGTTATGGGAAGCTCCTGAGTCCAGCATAACATTGTGCATAATTTGGCCATGCACATTTAGGCTCACATAGAAAGGAGGCACTTCACCATCTTGACTCCTATCATCAATCTTTGGTCCAAAAATGATGGTGGGATGATCATCAGTATTATTGACAGTATCATAAGTTTTCCCAATCTTCAAAGCTTTTAGAATCTGAACTCTATAATGATAATTCTTCAACAACTCACCTAGAGGAATATTGTTTTATTATTTTAGCAAGTTAAGTCTCAAATTTGAAAAGATTCCACATTTTATCCACCTCCTTAGGAGCTGGATCTTTCTTATCCATATACAAGATGGAGGTAGTACTGGAGGACAACAGATTAAAGCAATTCATTTACAGTGATATTCCCAAGCCCGCAGCAGCAGATGTTCAAAATCTGGATGCAAGGAAGAAGAATGTAGCAAAGGTGAGAAGGATTTTGTTAGAAGGAGTTCGAGATCATATTGTCTCGAACGCCCATGGAAAGGTAACTCCATATTCTATGTGGAAGGCCTTTACATAGTTGTTTCAGAATAACAACGATGACAAGAAGTTGGCGCTAAAGGAAACGCTCAGAAAAATCAAGATGGAGGAGGGCGAGACGATACCAAAATACTTGACGAAGTTCACTCAATGTTGATATGAGCTTGGAAGTGTTGGTGTGACAGTTTCCCATGACGATTGGGTGATCCTAACACTTCTAGCCCTTCCCAAGAGCTGCCACAACTACTAGGATTCAGTAAATGGAAGGGAGAATCTACTAGAGTGGGAGCAAGTGTGGTCTGACTTGGTACAAGAAGAGATAAGGCATAACACCAGAGACAGGACCTCTTCCAAAGACTAAGAAGAAGATTTTGCATTAGTCGGAAAAGGAAATAAAGCCAAGGGAAAGAAGTCATAAGGCGAAGAAGGCAAACAAAAAGACTTGTCCAACATCAAGTGTTTTCATTGTCATGTGTTTGAGCACTATGCCATGAAATTTCCACAGAAGGCAAGCAAGAAGGATCTTGCAGTAGTAGTAGTAGGTGAAGCACTAGCTTCAAATTTAGAACTTGATTTCACTCTCATCACATGCATGGCCAACACTCTAATGGGATGCATGTGGTATCTCAACAGTGGTGCCTCATTCCATATGACAGGGAATAGAGATACCTTCAGTGACTTAGAGGAGAAGGGCCTCGAGAAGAACATAGTGTTTGGAGATGACAGGAGGTATGGCACGACTGACATAGGTACAATTACCTTCAAGAGGGAGTTTCGCTCTCGTCTCAGACTTACATATGTTTTTTTTGTTCCAGGACTAAAGAAGAACCTTGTTTTCGTAGTGGTATTAGAAGACCGTGGCTATGATGTGATATTTAGAAAAGGAAAGGTTTTCCTTGGACACATCGCCACGGGACAGGTGAAACAAATCAGTGTGCTAGTCAAGAATTTGTATGCTCTTGAGTTCGAAGATGCATGCAAAGCCTTAAGGAGAAAGAAAAAGGTTAAATACTTGGTCGTTGAGAGGGAGCATGGATTACCTCTCATCATACAGCCTTAGAAGAAGCCCGAGAAAGTTGTGGACTAGCCACAATTGGAGAAGAAGAGAGGAGACCGAGTGGAGGCATCCACTCAAGAAGATGCCTCTAATAGGGGGAATTTTCGAGCCAAGTGGGCATACTGAGCACATGCATCCATACCTCCAGGTGAGAGGTGGGGCGATGTGATGTCATAATCCTAAGAGTGTAGAAATTTGGGTAGGGTCCATTGAGATGTCTTGTCTCATGGATCATTACCTTGCTACTGGAACCCACAATACACAATAGCAGGATGGATCAGTGGAAGTTGATGCAGTCAGATGTTAGAGAGACAAATTCAGAGATTAGAAGTAGTCAGGTACTGGGGAGCACATAGCAGAGTTGGCAGTAGTGAAGATAGGACATTGTAGAGTCAACAAAAATGCAGAGTTTTCAGTGGACAATGCAGTAGCTAATAGCAATTAGAGACTCTCGTGACAAATGCATCATACTGATTTAGGTTGGATTCTTTTAAGTTTCATAAGTTGCAGTAGCAACAACATTAGAGAAGTGTTGCATGCAAAACATTCCAAAGGTACCAGATCGGGATAGAATTGAATTCCTTTCTTGTTGAGAGGGAGTGTTGTTATTGGAAACAAGAAATTTTAAAAATGGAACCGAAAGGGATTCTAATTTAATTTTCCCTTAATTAAATTAGAAGTAAATTGCAATTCCACATCACATGGAAACTTGTATGAGTTAAATAAGCCAAGAAGACTTAGTTAATTTGATTTGAGGGTCAAACTATAGGCATGTAGAGTGTCTCCTACTTTTTAGGAGCCCTGGTTGAGTTTATTTTGGGTTGTAATTAGTTAACTCAATTTATTTAAGTTAAAATCAGTTTAACTAGTTCTAACTGATGGATGAGCTAGTGAGAGGTCCAGTGAATTAAATTTGATTTAATTCACATGTAGTGATCAATCAGATAACTGATAATTTTCTATAAATATTTGTTACATGTCAGTTCTAAGGAAGGTCGAGTTGAGATTGGAGTTAAAGAGAAGTAGAGTATCAATTGTATAATTGATAAGGTCACCATGATGCCTTGGATGTATTGCACAATCAATTGAATGAAATTTCCTAATTAATAGAGGCTCAATTCCCTCAGGAATGTGTAAGCAAGGTAGGTCAGACAGAGGCAAGTAATTGGTTAAGTATTGGAACAAATTTGCTTAGATCAGAGTGAGACAGTCAGAGATAGTGCAGACAGCTCTCAGGCCTAAGATACACATTGTATTGTTTCATATTCTTAACTTTATGCAATATGTAGATAACATGGTTTTTATTTGAGGCTTTCCCCATATACATATTTGTGTTGTGTGATTGAAATTATTTCTCTTTCTTATTCATGTGATTGTGAGATTGTAATTGGTTTCCACAATTTATATAATAGATTCAAGCATTTTGTTTTAGCATATTACAAGTTCAATTGAATCTATGTGGATTTTGTATAGACCTCTCAAGGGTCTTATTCTCAATCTCGTGCTCCATGATGCTCCCATCCAAGTCAATGACCTTGCTACAGGTGTGTAGTAGGTTTAGGTCGGTAGGGATATGCAATGTATGCATAAATATTTTGACGACACAACCGAAATTGATGAGATTTTGAACAAGGATGGAAATACCCTATTTCCATGGAGTCGTAACCCATTTTGATTCCAATGATCTGGATCTTAGGGGGGCCCAAGATCTGAGTAATTGTCACGCCAAGAAAATAACAAAAGTAAACCTTCTCCACACCAAAGTGTCTTGCGACCCGACTGTAGTGTGCCTCCCAAATTAGCTTGGTACACTCGCTTGAAGGAACACAAAGGTGGCCCATGTAGCATAATAATGCATCCTGGAGGTGGAAGTCTGAAACTTGCTTACCATCGACTAACATCTGGCATGTGGTGCCAAACTCTGGATCATTTATATGTACTTGTGGCCATCCAAAGGTCTCGTGGCCATTAGAGTTGAGAACAATGCCCAGTGCTGCAACTGGTGGTCGAATGAGGAAATCTGCAACATGATTGATGCTGAACTTCTTGTATTTGATTTTCAAATGGAATTGTTGCAAATATGTGGACCACTTCTAATGGTGATCATTCTGCAACTTCCCTTGGGTTTGTATAAACTACAAGGGTCAGTGATCTGTGTGGATGACTGTGTCTTTCCCCATAATGTAATGTTTCCATTGTCGAAAACCCTGCATGATGGAATACATCTCCTTATCGTAGGTGGGATATTTCCAAATTGTGTTATAATGTGTCTCACTATGATAGTCCAATAGATGCCCTTCTTGGGTGAGAAATGCACCAATAACATAGTCAGAGGGATCTGTCTCAATTTCAAATGGTTGGTGCAGGACTAATTATGTGAGTACTGGTGCAGATCAGGACTCGAGAAATGCATATCAGACTCAACAAATCAAGACTTACAATGTGAGTACTGGTGCAGATCAGGACTCAACAAATGTTTGTTTGTTTGTTTGTTTGTTTTTTTTTTTTTTAGCTCTGCCCTTGGTAACTTGACTCAAAGGCCAAGTGATATGAGAGAATCCCAACACAAACATCTGATAAAAATTGTTGAGGCCCAAAAAGTTGTGAAGCTCTATTAGAGTGGTTGAGGCTGGGAAATATCGAATGACTTGGATCTTATTGGATCCACATGCACACCTTTCGCATCAATGATGTAACCCAAATATTGGACCTGAATCATGCCAAAGGTGCATTTTCCCAAGTTGAAGGGCCATTTGTCAACCCAAAATGCATGACCAACAACTCGAAAAGACCCTCCTTAGATTTGAAGGTGGTCTTCCATATATTTGTGGGTTCTATTGGCACCTAGTGATAGCCAGACTTCAAATCGATCTTACTCAAATACTTTCCCCCTTGAGTTGGTCAAGAATATCATTAATTTGTGGGATTGGATACCTATTCCTGACAATGATTTTTTTTATTGCACGATAATCAAAGCAGAGTCTCCAAGTTCCATTTTTCTTCTATATAAGTACAATCAGGCTCCAACAAGGTGAGTAACTTGGTCGAATGTGCCCTTTTTGCAGAAACTCCTAGATATGCCTCTTGATTTCTTCATTTTCCATAATGGAGTGGTGCTACATTGACCCATTGGGTAAAGGTGCTTCGGGAGTCAAATCGATCGAATGCTTGACCTGACAGTGCAGAGGTACCCTTGTGGGTGAGGAGAATATGTCCGTGTATTCTTCCATGACCTTATCCATCCACTTTTGCTTCCTGTGGGAGCCCTTCTTAGGTTTCATGGATGTGGCCACTATCTTCCCCTTACTTTTAGAGTGAATCAGAAAGAAAAAAAAAATCCCAGTCATGGAGATGATCTTACTGCATTACTTAGCAACAATTAAAGAATTGGCAATAGGTGTGGCTACCTCTGGTATCTTGTATAACTTATTTCCCAAAGTAATAATAACAGTGTGAGGCATGGACTCATACACATCATGACACTTCCACAAGTATGGTTTGCCTAATAACACAACATAAAATTCAAGAGTAGGAACATCACACAATACCTCATCCATGAAAGGCTTGATGTTGTAGGGAAGGTGACATTATTAATTGATGCAGATATCTTGTCCCTGGTGTAGCCACCTGATGGTGTATGGTTGCGAGTGTAGTGTGGTCGGTAGGCCCAACCACTTCATAACCTCTACTGAAATGAGGTTCTTTTGGTTCCTGTTGTCGACAATGAACTGCAGTTCTAGAACCCTTCACCTACATCTATGAGTGGAAGAGATGCTCCCCCTCCTCTGGATATTTTAGATCAATATTCTAGACCCTGTTGGTGGTAATGGTAGCACTGGGTTCTGCGTTAATAATATGCTTCCCCTTATCGTTCCCCTTGTCGGGTTTTGGCTCAAAATCAGAACATGCATCGAACTCTGAAGCTTTTAGCACAACCACCAATGACTGCTTGGTGCAACACTCATTTGTGTTATGAGTGGGGCTCTTGTTGAACTCACACCACTTTCTTGTCTTCATCTTCATGGTGCCATTATTTTCTTGTGACTTCGATGGGTTGTCCTAGGTCCCTCAATCTTGGCTTTATCCTTTGTTTTGTGGTTTGGGGGCGCTCTTTCCCTACTTTTGATTCGTATATCCAAAGTCACACTTCTTTTGTTTAATTTTTTATTCAATCTTGGCAACATATCGGTATGCTGCACCAAGCGAGGAGATGTACAGGAACTCCATTTCTTCCTAAATGTATTTGTGTAGAGAGTTGCAGTACTTAAGCACTGAATTTCACTCAGAGTCTTTGATACCTAACTTTGTGCGTAGAGTATGAAAAATATTTGTGAGCTCATGTACATCTTGGTCCCTTTGTTGTCGTTGTGTGGTCCATTATATGTACTTGTCATCATATCTTCCCACGAGGTATTATTGTTCCTTGACAGCATCTCGAAAAGAGTTCCAAGAGGGGGAAAATATAAACAAAGAGGGTTCCTTGACCCTTCTCTCACAGTAAGTTTCCCACCACTCCTTGACATGGGGGGCAACCTTAAGCAATGCAAAAGTAATATTCTCCCTATTAGAGAAACTATGGATTGAAAAATAACTTTCCGATAGAATCTATCATTTATATACGACATCTTCATCCATTTTACCTTCAAATACAGGAATATCGAAGTTCACTTGTACATATGTCATTGGTGGATATATGAAGATGCGTCGTTGGTGGGAATCCTCTGAAGGATCTGGGAAAAGTTGGCCATCATCTTGTTCCTTTGCCACTCAAGGAATTCTTCAAGAAATAATTTGATAGGATCTCATGCTCCCTTGTCTTTATTTTATTCTGCCATGGGAGGTCATCGATGTCGGTGAGGATGGTCTTACATAGGCTCAACCAATTCTAGTCCCAAATCCTTATACCCCGACCTTGTTGGGGACATGCATTAAAGACAGGGAAAGAGAATACTTCTATAATACCACTAATCTATATTTATGAAGGAACAAAATGAAATATAAATATGAACAAAGACACATAGATACAACAAAAACAAAACTTCAATTTATTAATAACAAAGTGCTAAAACTGTTTACATGGAGAATGGAAATAAACTAGCTCAAGCGATGGTAGCTTATATTTGAGAAGAGATGTGGCAGCTACATTCCTTCTAAACTATGTTACAATGAGGCTCAAAGGACTATTTATTATTTAGAAACAATGGAAATCATAAACATCCAAAAACCTAACCCTAAGAGATGAAGTGCCAAAATCCCGTGGGCCCTATTGGGGTAAATTGGTACATCAAATTATCGGGGTCGTAACTTTGGCATACGATCTTCATTTGATGCGTACGATACCTTGTTATAAATATCTATCTGATTAATACAACCCTTGACTGCAAACCCTTATGATTGCATGTGGGTTTTCCTGTTTTCCAAAAAACATCGTGTAGGGCCTCAAAAGGACTCTGGAAGTTGAAGACCTAAAAAACAACCAAAAATAGTAAATTGCGCTACAATTAAGGAAACTCAAAGAAACAATGGTGGGGGTCCATGTGGAATAGAAGGGTGGCCACCAATACCCACCTGGATCAAGTATCCCATTAGGAAGCTAGTCAGAGTTTATGGAAGTAGTAGAAGCATAGCAATAGAGAGCTCTAGGAGTTTTAGTTTTGCAACTTTTTGTGTACAAGCAAATTTCTAATTAATGAAAGACATCTTTGGTGCTTATAATATTTATCCTTCATGGAAATGAGCCTTCTTGGGTTGGGGAACACAGTAGGTGCTCAAGACCCCTTCTATATCATTATTCTTTGTGCACTTGTCCATTTTTGCAATTTATTTATAAGTATTGTTTTTATGCAAGGTTAATTAGTTTGTTTGTGAACATTATTTTCTTGCACAATATTTGAGCACTAGATGGTAGACTTAAAAATAATTATATTGTTAGTTAATATCTCTTTTCATGCATCTGAGTTCAATTTAGTTGCTAATATTTATTTGGCATCCATCATTGCTGCTATGTTGTGACTACACAGTCCCCTGCTTTTACAGAGCTACAGAAGTCTCTACAACCACCCATTTGCTAAATAAATCCTTCTACAACTAACATGATGACGTGAACACGAGTTCATTATCATTTCTTAGCCTTCACTAGATTCATTTGGCCTCCCAACCTTATCCTTAGCATTTCCTTGCTCGCTAAACTGTCTCTTGTAGTAAAACAAGGGTTCTTGTAGTAATTTACATTTTTCCTCTGAAACTCATGCAAAATTGCATCTCATGTTTCACCTTCCTTAATATGTCACAACGTCCCTGGAACCTTGGAAATGGAATTCATAATCAAAGAGACCAAGTATATTCCTTTACCTAATTCACTATAGAAATTGCCTTTTTCCTATAAAATTAGGGTTTTCTATTTACATGCTTTATTTTAGTTGTGAGCTCGATTTCATTACAGAGTATAACAGACTTGCTTTCATTTTGTCTCAATTAAATTGGTTTTCCTTTTTTTCTATAGAAATTATACAAACATATGCATATCAATGGATTCAATCTGATCTAACAATGTACTAAAGCTAGATACTGAATCGCTTCTACAAATCAATTGCGGAAATTAAACACGATCGCTAATCACATGAAGCAAAGAAAGAATCAAATCAAACCACAACACATAATTTCTCGGGGAAAGCTTGTTGCTTAAAACCCCTCTATCTTAAATTATAAATTAACCATGGAATCTTGAAACAATTACAATACACTCTTCTCACAAGAGTCTCTTGCACTCTGCTAACTGTGTCACATTGTCCTGGACAAAACTGACCAACACTTAGCCAATTCTCAGCCTCTAAACAACCTGCCTTGCTTGCACAATTCTTGATGAATGCAATCCATATTCTTTAGGGATTTTCTCCTTCCTAAACTGCGCAAGGATAATGGGCACTCCAATGGATTTTTGGTTGCATGCAAACAACCTACTAATCACACAACTGATCGTTAACCTCCCTTTAACCTTTGTCTCAACTGCGTCTCCACTGGAACTGACATGCATGCATCTATTAATAGTAAATATTCAGTTGCATGGCAGATCACTGATTGTGAATTAAATAATATTTAATTCACTTGATCTCTCACTAGTGCAACAAACAGTTACAACTAGTTCAATTGACTCTAACTCACCTAATTGAGTTCACTGATTACTCATGCATTAAACTAATGCACCAACTGCAATTCGAACTCCATGACTAGTAGAATTACTCTGCATGCCTCACCAACCACCCTCAACTCGAAATACATGAGATAACTGAGTTTATCACACTCAGTTAACTATTACAAGTGATTATGAGATAAGATTACATTTTATTGTCCAATTTAGTTAAGGGGAAATTAAATTAGACAATGCACCAAATTTAGCCCACACTAATGTAGGTGCTGCTAGGACCTATTGGTCCCACACTAGTTTGTGTGTTGCAATTTATTGTTGGGATTCAACACTCCCTCTCAACAAGAAATGAATTATCTGCCACCTCGATCCTGCCTCTATGGTATTTGAATTTGCTCCTAGTGAGCACCTTCATCAGAATATCTACATCCTGATCTTCTGTGGGAATGTACTAAAGAAACATAATGCACCTCTGAACACAATCTTTGAGATGGTGGTACCGGATGTCTATGTTCTTTGACCTATCATGAAACACCAGATTAACCAAGAGTTTAATGCAACTCTGGTTATCACAATGTATCACTTTCAAATCCATCTGAGAACCAAACAAACCAACCAGGATCTTTCTCATCCAAATGGCCTCATATGCAGCTTGACTTGTTGCCATGTACTCTGCCTCAGCTGAACTGAGTGCCACAAATCACTGCTTCCTGCTGTATCAAGAAACTGTTGCCGATCTTATTTTGAAGATACCTCCTTATGTGCTCTTTCTGTCTGAGGGACTGCCTACCCAATCTACATCCGTGTAGCCTTGAAGCTTCACTCCCTCTGTATATCTATACCATAATCCATACTCTATAGTGCCCTTGGGATATCTCAAGACATGCTTCCCGCCTTATAAAAGAGCTTGGTCGGCTTAACCATAGCTTGACTTAGTTGGTTAACTGCGTAGCAAATGTTTGGTCTGGTGTTCACCAAGTACATCAGTGAACCTACTAACTGCCCGTAGACAATATCATCCACTACTTCTCCAGAAGTAACATCCTCTTTCCTCCAATTTCCCGGAAGAGGAGTGTCCATGGGTTTACAACTCTCCATGTGAAACTTACCCAGTATCTCCTTGGCATACTTGCCTTGAAAAACAAAAAGTTCACCATCCTGGAAATAGTGAAGGAGTCCCATGTCCTTCATTTCGAACTCCCTTGCAAGATCCTCCTTGCGTGAATTTATCAGCTGCTCATCACCTGTTAAAATTAGATCATCAATATAAAGTACGATAATCAAGTGCTTGCCATCAACCACAATCTAGTATAGGCTTGCATCTACTTCACTTTTGGTGCGTCCCAACCCGGTGAAATAATTTTCAATTCGAGTGTACCAAGCACGAGGTGCTTGCTTCAGCCCATATAGTGCTCTCTTGAGTCGACACACATGCGACTCACTGTCAAAGATCCCGAAACCTTTTGGCTTCTCTATGTAAACTTCCTCCTCAATAACTCCATTGAGAAACACAGTTTTCACATCCATCTGATGAATGTGCCACCCCATCGATGCTGAGAGTGCAAGGATATATCTAATGGAAGATTACATCGTGACTAGTGTGAAAGTCTCATCATAGTCGATCCCCTCAACTTGTGAGAATCCCCGGGCCACAAATCTGCCATTGTAATTCTCCACACTCCCATTAGCAACTTGCTTCACCTTATATATCCATCTATATCCAACCACTAATTTGCCGACCGGTTTTGGGACAATCTCCCATGCACTGTTCTTGACGATGGATTCATACTCCTCTACCATAGCATCAACCCAAATTGGTTGTTGCACTGCTTCCTGAAAGGAATATGGTTCTGTCACAATACACTTGCTCATAAGAGCCATGTATCCAGTAAAGTTGTATGGAGATTGTCTCTGTCTATGCAGTGAAGTAGGGTCTCTTACATTCTCTGCTGCATCAAGTCTCAATCTATTAGCTTTCGTGGTGTGCCTTCTACCATTTCTGGTGGATGGCTCTGCATGAGTGTTTTTTTCAACTCCATGATCCCCCGCATGTGGCTACTCCACATCCTGAGGTTCATTCTTTGGAACCAAGAGTTCCTCCTTTGCATGCAAATCCAACTCCCTCTCAAGAGACAATCGCATGGCTTTCTCCTCGTCAAATTTTATATCTCTTCACACAACTATCATTCTGTTGTTTGGAAAATACACCCGATAGTTGTGGGGAGTTTCAGTGTACCCCGCAAATATCCCAATCTCAGTTGTTGGTTCTAGCTTCTTCCTGGCATCTTTGGTCACATGCACATAAATAGATGAGCCAAAAATCTTAAAATGTGAAACATCAAGTTTCTTACCAGTAAAAGCCTCTTCTGGTGTACTCATGCCAAGTAGCCAATGAGGAAAATGGTTTTACACAAATACCGTTGTGTTGCATGCCTCCGCCCACATATGAAACAGTAGGCCCTGATCATGAAACATCGCTCGTGCTACACACACAATTGTTTCATTCTTTCTTTCTACGAACCCATTCCGTTGTGGGTCATGAGGTGCAATCAGTTCTCTCTAAATTCCTTCTTTGTTGTAGAAGTTCTTGAATTCATTGGAGATGTGATCACCACCATTGTCGCTCCTAAGAGCCTTCACATGCTTCCCTGTGTCTTTCTCCACCAGTGTTTTGAACTCAAGAAAATTTGAGAATGTCTGATATTTATTCTGCAGGAACTAGATCCAGCACTTTCGAGAAAAGTCATCAACGAATATCACATAGTACTTATGATTTTTTTTCGAAGCAATAGAGAATGGTCCACACACGTCTGAGTGAACTCTCTCAAGGATGTTCGAAGCTTGGGTCTCCTTATCATGAAAAGTGGCCTTTGCATACCTCCCCATAGTACATCCCTTGCATGTGTCTAACTGAGCAAGTCTACCCTTGGGAAGACCTGTAGAAATGTGTTGCATGACCTTCAAGGCTCCGTGGTGAAGATGGACCAATATCCTGTGCCATAACTCACCCTCATCCCAGCTCACCACTTTGTCTGCCTTACCCATCAATGTTGCGCAACCATCTACATCAACTTTATAGAGATTCTTAACTTGAATCCCAATCTTCTTGGCTTGTATTGTTGTTTTGTGTCATAGGAAAGATTTTCCCTCACTGAAAACAACATCATAGCCTCTAACCTCCAACATTGCAACTGAGACTAAATTTTTCTTCAAGCTTGGTACATGCATTACATCTTTTAATTGAAAGTGTTTACCTGACTGTCTCTGGAAGGTAATGGTATCAATCCCAGTAGCACTGTGCCGTCCATCATCACCCATTTCTATATGCATCTGGAGGTCCTTCTCCTCCAAGCTACTGAAAAGTTCTTTGTCTCCTATCATGTGAAAGGATGAACCACTATCCAAGTACCACACTGATCCCATTTCACTTTACACCATGCATGCAATGAGCGATAAGTCAAGCTCAAATTGCGAGGCCAAAGCCTCACCAATTGTACATCTTGAAGCCTTCTTGTTCTTCTTCTTTTGTGGACAATTAGTGGCATAACGTCCATGCTCGTGACAGTGAAAACACTTCATTATGGACATGTCGCGCTTCTTTCCATATTTATTAGACTCAGATCTGGAATGGGATTTCTTTCCTTTCCCCTTCTTCGCCTTGGTAGCCAAAGCACAATATTCTTAGATGAAGAACCATCCCTGGTATTCCTAGATTCTTCTTGCACCAAATCTGACCAGAGTCGTTCCCAATCTGGCAGCTTTTCCCTTTCATTGACGGAGTCTTGATAACTATGCCAACTCTTGGGAAGTCCTAGAAGAGCTAGGCTCACCAAATCATCATCAGGGATGGTAATACAAACACTCCCAAGCTCATCCCGACATTGGACAAAATTTGTTAAATATTTCGGCATGGTTTTGCCTTTCTCCAATTTGATCTTCCTGAGTTTATCCTTCAGTCCCAATTTTCTATGATCACTGCTACTCTAAAATAGATCTGTCAAAGCTTTACATATTGCATATGGTGTCACTTTGCCATGGAGACTTGAGACAATGTGGTCTCGTACTCCCTCCAAGAAGATCCTCCTCGCCTTTTCAACCTTCTTTTGCCAAGCATCAAGATTTGCAGCATCTGCTACAGCGGGTTTGGGAACATCATTGTAAATGAATTCTTTCAACCCATTGTCCTCCAGTACTGCCTCCATCCTATCTTTCCAAGCAATATAGTTAGATCTGCCCTCGATTGCATACTCCAATCTCAAGCCATTGAAAGCCATTTCGATCCTGAATCACTTGTAGCACCAAGAATGTCTTCTTCAAATTCGAATTCTATTTAGTCACAAAATCAGCTTCTCCTCCACTATAGTGATTTACTGTACTCTGATACCATGTAGAAATTATAAAAATATATGTATATCAATGGATTCAATCCAATTTAACAATTTACTAAAGCTATATATTGAATCACTTCTACAAATCAATTGCGGAAATTAAACACAATCGCCAATCACAAGAAGCAAAGAAAGAATCAAATAAAACCACAACACAAATAATTTCCTGGGGAAAGCTTGTTGCTCAAATCCCCTCTATCTTCTATTGTATATTAACCATGGAATCATGAAACAATTACAATGCCCTCTTCTCACAAGAGTCTCATGCACTCTGCTAACTGTCTCACACTGTCCTGGACAAAACTGACCAACACTTAGCCAATTCTCAACCTCTAAACAGCCTGCCTTGCTTGCGCAATTCTTGATGAATGAAATCCCTATTCTTTAGGAATTTTGGCCTTCCTAAACTGTGCAAGGATCATTGGCACTCCAATGGATGTCTGGTTACATGCAAGCAACCAACTAATCACACAACTGATAGTTAACCTCCCTTTAACCTTTGTCTCAACTGGGTCTCCACTGGAACTAACATGCATGCAGCTATTAATAGTAAATCATCAGTTGCATAGCAGATCACTGATTGTGAATTAAATAATATTTAATTCACTTGATCTTCAACTGACTCTAACTCACCTAACTGAGTTAACTTATTACTCATGCATTAAACTAATGCACCAACTGCAATTCGAACTCCGTAACTAATAGAATTACTCTGCATTCCTCACCAACCACCCTCAACTCGAAATACATGAGCTAACTGAGTTTATCACGCTCATTTAACTATTACAAGTGATTATGAGATAAGATTACATTTTATTGTCCAATTTAATTAAGGAAAAATTAAATTAGACATTGCACCAAATTTAGCCCACACTAGTGCAGGTACTGCTAGGACCTACTGGTCCCACACTAGTGTGTGTGCTGCAATTTCTTGTTGGACTTCAACAGTTTCATTGTAGTTAGTATATGTTTTCTTATTGTCTATCATCTCTTGCCATTCTGAAATTTTCTTGTACCATAAAAATAGTTAGAATGGTCTTTGTGTTGCTAGATCTCATCTTAGTACTTCTACCCATATAAAATTATACAAGAGAAAAGGATAGTACTTATTGCACACTTAGTGTTGACCCCTCTTAAGTTTGTACAAACCCTAGGTTGACAATTAAAGCATAGACCCTCGAGAGTTGTAACATTGTTGCTACAATACTAAGGGCCAGCATAATGTGTGAGATAAAGATTGAAGCTTCGACATATGCTTACTGATCGTTCATGGTCGAGCCCGATTTTAAAGAATAAAATTACATTCCTTCAATGTAGATGTCAAAGAAGTGCTCGTTGTCAACCAAAACATCCTTGTTGAGGATGAAGAACATTCTGATGGAATAATGGTCGTCCAATAGATGAGTGACATTGTAGTAGTTCTTGGAGTTGTTTGAGAGCTTAAAGAAACATACTTTATTGAGTTGAGGGGTAATGTAGCTCATGGTGGTGGTTTTTGTGGAAGAGCTGCATGTGTAACCATAGTCCTTGGCCTAGGGCATGTTCGTGGCGGGGGTATGCATGTTATGCCATGAACCACACCTGATATGGATGTCTAATGACTCTTCATTCTATCAAAATGTCATGTAAATTCTATTCCACACATAAACAGATGCCACAGCCACCAATATAAAGCCATCCTTCACCATTTAATTCATCATTTTTCAATAACTAAACTTGATCTCAAAGCCCTTTACATGTGATTAAGATATGATTAATTAATAAGGAGCATAACATTCATAATAAATGGATACATAACATCAATGAGAATCGTAAAAATCTAAGGCAATATCAATGATCCCCACAAAATTTAATTAGTAGGCATTTTCCAACACTCAACAATAGTCCAAAAGCTGCAAGGTATTGCAATGATGGCATTTTCCTTCACCTTAAACCCAATGAGTTTTTGCAAACCCATTTTACTTCGAGAAAACATTATTTATTCCAACCAAAGTTGGAACACTATTTGTAGAACGAAGGATTATGAGCAAATCTGAGAACTCCAACTAGAAACCTTTAAAACCCCAATTGGCATGGAGTCATAACTTGCTCTGATGCCACTAATATGAATATTTGGGGCTAATATGGAACAATGAATGTTGAGAGAGGGTGGGAGGAACATATACATCGTCCAAGCAATTAATCACAAAATAACTAAAAAAATACCCACACTGAAGACAAAAGATAACTTTATTAATTGAGAAGAAAACCCTTACAACTAAATTTTGGAGGACCAATTTGTCTTTTTGCAAGGTGAGGCTGATTATTTATAGTATTCTCAATTCCTTACTAAGCTACATCATTTAATACCATGGGCGAATAGTATGGGTAAATACCATGGGTGGATACCAATTTTGATTCAGATCATGTTAATACTAGGAGTTCACGAGGGTTCAATATCGACCTACATTTGATAAACCTATGAGTTGATCCTATCTTTTAACATCCTCGACTCTCCATCTATAATAACTAATAGGGTTTAAAACTTTTTTCTATACTAGAGCTTTATGGTGAGTATTGCTAGTTGAATCCTTCTTGGTATCAGTATTTCGATACTTGATAAAACCCCTTGCTTGCAAGCTCTTGGTCATGACTCCTCTTATTGGATATGTGGGCAAGGGCTAAGGTTGTGGCCTCCAAACCCCAAATTTCTATGTGGTTTAAAATAAAAGTGTTTTACCCCAAATTTCTCTTAGGTGTTACAAGGATTCCATACACAATATAAATGTTTGAGATCAACTTCAATAGGAAAGAAACTTGCCTAGAAGCCCTTTGAAGGCTCAAAAGTCTTCAACAACCTTCGAGGGCATCCAAAACACTGCTTGCAATTAGGGAACATCTACGAGAAGGGAAAAACAAGGCCAATGACTAGTCCCATAATTTTTCCCAACTAAAAAGGTTTGTCTCACTGGTCCAGGACTACAACTAGTCCACATGTCCTATTATAACACTTGCACACAGATAACCCAATACCTTAACTTCTCTCTAGAGGAAAATAGGGTTCTAAATGGAGAGGAACCTTCAACACTTCTCACTATGTAATACTTTAAGACTACTATAGGGGGGAACATTAAATAATGTTACTCTATACATGATTTGTCCTTATAACAATCACTAGTTATGAATAGACATAATTACATCTCGATTCAGCTCACTATCCCACCACACTCAATGATTCGCAAACAACATTGAACCTATTATTTATACTTATTTAGGGGACCATCATAATCAATTCCTAGCTATATCTTGTTGAGATTCAACAAGATGATGAGCTTAGTGAAAAAAGTCGCCTTCACTAAGTGGGCCCACAGGCTATTTTTGGCGCAAGTCTATTTTTAGACATGATGATCATATTTCATAAGTTGCAGGATGTTATTTGTGGATGGTTGATCAAGTTGGAAAAATAGATGAAATTCTATTTTTATAATATTGGGCGAAGTCTATTTATAGATCGCTGATCTAAAAATAGATGCATGTCGATTATTATTAGCTCTCAATAATAATCAGACTCTAAACAACAACTTATTCTCTTGGAGCACTTTGTTTCAGTGCACAGATGTGGCACATCAATGGACTGAGGGAATTACGCAATTCCCAAGGGTTTACTGGAGCTAATGCATGGAGGACTCGGTTAAAACTCAAGTGGCAGAGTTATGACACAGTTGGAAGAGTAGTTATGGAGTTGTATTCAGTTTAACTCAGTTAGACTCAATTGAGCTAGTTGCATCTAGTCTAACTGAATGATACACTAGTGAGAGTGGAGTGAATTAATTAGTTAATTAATTCACAAATAATAACTCATTAATCACCTGAACAATACAACAGTTAACTACAGTGCATGGCAGTTTCAGTGGAGACCTAGTGGAGAGGTAGGTGAAAGGGCAAGATGGACTATCTGTTGTGACTATAGTGATGCAGTTGCCAATGAGGATTGCGCAGTCAAGGCAAGAGTAATTCGAATTCATTCAAAGATATTCTTCAGCAGGGATTGCGCAGTGGAGGCAGGCTAGCAAGAGGGCAGAGATCGGTGCATGGATTTGCAAGATTGTTGCTGATTAGTGTATGACGATTGTACTGTACTGAGAGCTTGATAAGCTTTGTATGAGGATTGTCATATGATCTTCATGATACATAATATATAGTTGGGGTTTTTAGCTTCAGGCTTTCCCAGTTAAAAACAACTGTGTTATGTGCGATTATTTTTATTTATGCTTTACATGTGTGTGCAATTAATTTTCCACAAAAGATTAACAAGTGGAATGATTCAGTATTTTGCATAAAGTTAAATAGTGTGAGATCAGGTGAATCTAGGACATATGCATGCTTAGTGCATATAATTTCTACATATCTTTACAAATATGCAATATAATATAGTCACAACATTTTAGGAAGCTTTGAATTATTATAGCTAAGGCTACCATTCCGTTACTTGAATTAGAAACAACTATTTGACATATATGGAAGGTTACCTCGTCATATATCATCCATTCATGAAAAAAAAACATTAGTTTGCCTTCAAGCATTGCATAACAAACTTAACTCATTTCTCTTGCATATTCGATAAAACCTCACAACAATATCTGCTTATCATTGCCACACTCATAGTAGTCCAACATTTTAGAAAAGCTAAATTGATTTCATTAATAGTGAATAAATAACACTTATTTAAATCACTTAAACATACTGGAAATTGAAGAAGGGAGTGCTACTCTCCTCCCAACCATAGACACAACTATACTATAAGTTTCTCGTACTTAGCCACCCATAAGCCAAATCTAGTGCCTTGGGGGAAATTCACACAAGGTTCTACAACATTCACTTCAGAGTATGTGAAGACCACTCTCCTTCACATGCAAAATTCATGGTTCTCTTATTGTCTCTTCTTCTCTATGTCTATAATGTTTGTTTGTTCAGTTTTTTGTGCTTCTCTAAGCTATCTTTTCTTTCACTCTTTGCACTATGTTGTCCTTCACTCTGCTCTTGCATAGGGGTGCCCCATATTCTCCCTTCTCTCTTCTTCTATTTTTTCAATTGATGGGATTACATGGGCACCATAAGTCTCCCAAAAAGGGGGATACATAACCCATCCCTCATGGTAGTTTGGTACGACTTCCCCATTCCCTCATAATTGTTGGTAGTGTAGGTAGTTCAATTATGACATCAAGGGTTTGGTCACTTAATTCAGTTAGATAAGAGGTTTCTCTAAACCCCCCCGCCTCCCCCATAACTTTCCCTTAGTTAAGTTTCTCTCCTAGACATTGAGATCCATGTTGGATATCCTCTTCTTCAACTTTAATATATATAAAAAAGATGAATATGACATTTACTGAAAATTTGGCAATATCCAGGTTGGTCATTACGACATTAAATCTTAAACACATATTAAAAAAATGTGGAGATTTAAAAAGGGCTATTACATAAAACCTCATTTATCCTAAAACTCCCAACCCGCTTCGAAGTAGCTTGGTTAATTTCTAACATGAAAGAAATTGGGGAAGTCCTAATTAAATGCGAGTGGGAGGGATCTAATAGAAATATGATTCATCACCAAGCACCATAGCGGGTGCAAAGATGCAATCTTCTAACATGAGATCCTTTGTATAATCAATTGTCTCATCATATACCTATCCATCACACCCCATATAAATTGTGAGGTTAGGAAGATTTGATCACTTATGGTAACCCTAGTAAATGGAACATCCAAGTGAGTCGTAAGGCACCATACATCATATGTTATCGTATGGCCCTCTCCAATATGTCACATTGTTTGCATGTCTAAATGAAGACAATTACTTATTGATGTGACATTTTTTAATATTTTTTCAACGTTCTTACGGTTTCTAAATTTATATATCTAACCTATAATTTATTTGCCATCTCAATTTCTATATTTGGTAAGGACTAACCATGTGTTTTAATTCACTGCAAAACATCACATCATTCATATGTGAATTCCCCGTGACAAAGTGGAAAAAGCAAAGTAAAAAACTTAAGTTGTACACAATTTACTGACAATGTTTTATTGGATTATATTATGTTGCTTCTATCATAAATTCTCCCATGTTGTAGAATTCCACATCTTTACATTGTTAATTCCAAAAGTATTAGATGTCAACATTATAATTTGTGGTTTATGAATAATTACATGTGAATTCCATATCATGGATTGAGGTCATATAGATCAATTGACTTCAATGATTAAACCTGGATATCTATATTGTTTAATTAATTTATAATATTTAATTTGATCTATGAGTAGGGTTTTATGTGTTCCGAAGTCTTTACATTTTTCATGGTAAAAGATCAAACCTTCACAACTAGCATCTTATCATCAATTTTCACATAATTTGGTGATTCATAGGTCATTTTAGTGCCTTTAAAAAGACAAAATTTTATCATTTCGAGGAGTTTAATGTGTAATGAAAAGATCCTAAAGAATATGCTTACCAAGTTCTATATAACCATAAATTGCACATTTGTAAGTTTTAGAACTGACATTTTTTAACGTGAGAGTGATATATTACTTGTGGCTCACAACTTTAACAACAATGATTCATGAAGAATGAAATATGCTAGAAGCCAATTGACATACCTAAAATTGACATTTGCACTATTACTATGCCTCCTTTGTAGGAAATGCATATATCTAAGAGTAGCTTTGTGTGCCATTATACATTTTTTAACGTGAGAGTGATAGATTACTTGTGGCTCACAACTTTAACAACAATGATTTAAGAAGAATGAAATATGCTAGAAGCCGATTGACATACCTAAAACTAACATTTACATCATTACTATGCCTCATTTGTAGGAAATGCATACATGTAAGAGTAGCTTTGAGTGCCACTATACATTCCACTCAAAGTGTGCCTTTCAAATGCTTAATTACATGTCTTTTTTTTGAAAGAGATAATGAATAAATAATGACAATACTCACTCACAAGACATTAACCCTAACTATATTATTACAAAAAAATTTCTTCTTACTACAAATTTAATATAACAAGTATAGATCCATTTTAAGTACTGATCTAACATGAGTTGAGAGGGATCACATTTCTTCATGTGCAAACTTCTTTAGAGTGTAAAATACAATATGTTATTTTTTTATTACTTAAATTGTATTTTTGACCAAAGAAAAGTTTTAACCATAAAAATTTAGTTTTTTCATGATATAAACATAATTTCTATAAAATGATATATAATATATATACATTTGACTTTACATGACATGTACAAAGAGACATTTTATGATGCAAATTAAAATAATTTTTATTTATTATTAACATATTTTAAGTATATGTCAATAATAATTAGTATTAAATTATTTTATCAATAACCAAATTATAAGATTTAAATATCTTACACACACATTTTTTTACTTCTAATTATTTTACAACATATTTAATTTTGATTTTATTATAGCCACATTATTTCTCTAGAACATAATATTTAACTTCTATTTTAATTTTAAAGAGAAACCAATGAACCCACAAACTTACACATCTCTTTATATTGAATTAAATTTCTTGAACTGCAAACTATATTTTTGAATGATAAACAAAATATATATAAAACTTAATAAGCATTTTAACCATAAAAACTTAATTTTTTTTTCATATGTACATAATTTTTAAAAATATCATATAATATATACTATTTGAAATTAAAAACTTATTTTTTTTTTCATATATACATAATTTTTAAAAATAATATATAATATATACGTATTTGAAATTAAAATATTTTACATATAAATAAAAATAAAAATAAAAGATCTAATTACTTTTCTTAAACACAACTGCTAAGTGATATCAAATAAAAAATCAAATCGTTTAAATGTATTGTACAATTTATTAACTTAGTATGTATTATACACCTCCTCACAATTAAATGAGAAAATAGACATGATAGTTGCGCGCTCTTAATATAAACACCAAAACCAAATTGAATTTACATCAGTGCCCAATTCATGACTGATATCCTGTCGTCCTTGGCAGTAGGAGAGAATGAACACTATTGCTGGCAGTTGTGCCGTGAACTGGTTCAGGTGCAGCAGAGGCAAAATAGGCTGTGGAGGAGCTCGGTGCCTTTTCACTACCAAAAGAGACAGTCACGGCAGCTCACATTATCGCTGGGAAGTTGCGTATACAAATGTTAACCTCAATTCTTGTTTTGGTGCTTCATCGATCTCCATTCTTCGCCGGCCAGTGATATCATCGCTCTCTCCCATTTGGATTCAAACGAAAAACTTCTATGTGGTCCGCAAGGGTCGAATCCCTGGAATTTATGATAACTGGGACGACTGCAAGAGCCAGGTTAGCTCTAATGTTTTATTAGTGAATGACCCGCAACATTATTTTTACGCAGTTTCAAAAGAATCAACAGCTTTTCCATTCACTCTAATTTATTGCGTTTCTATATACTATGGAGCACAATATGAAATTATTGTTACTGGTTTTTACTCAGTATTGGAAAACGCCATTGGACTGGTCTGTAAAATTCTGTATTCTTTGTACTCTTCTGCAATATTTTGATACTACTAGGCTCGAAAAAGGAATTTAGGTTTCGTGCTTGTCCACAAATGTTAAACTGGGAATAGATTAAACAGCTCACGAGGGCAAGCAGCCCATGTGACCGAAATGGTTACATACAGAGGCATCTTGCGTCAAAATGCTCTAGCTCAGTCCGTCAACACGAAAAAGACCGCGCAGAATGTTGCAACAAGGAAAAGAAAGAAAATAAAAAAGGCGCGGACAGAAAGTAGTCTTGTTCCATGATCATGGCACGAAGAAGTATTAAGCTCATCTATGCGTCGATTTCGTTCTCTATCCTTCTTTTGCTGATCTTTGAAGCTTGTCCCTGACCTTTTTCTTGCTACCATGTTTGCCATAGCCCGTACTATCTTTTATTTTTTTGTTATTTTATTTTTGAAAGGCCTCTACTGATTTTAGCGTTTTACACTTATCGTGCATATGAGCTGCACAGCGCATCATAAAATGTTGGCCCGTTTCTATTTCATATTTTCCACATCTCTGGCATGCTGTGGCTTTGCATATTTCCATGAGCTGTACCCATCTCCCTATCCTACACCTCATTCCGCGAGAGCTGGTCCATATCTGTACTATTAGCTGCTTTGTTACCAGGGGATGCTGAGCTTCAGGTAGTCCTGAGTGCTAATATCTGCTAATGTGTTGAATACTTTTATATTATATAGTTGTTTTCTCTTGGTATGTTTCCTCCTTTTGTCTTTATCACAACATTCTTGTAAGTACACCCATGAGGTGTAGATCAGTTGGTTTGTGTGGGGTTTAATCTCCATCATTTCTCAGGTTCAAATCTCACTGAAAGGGTTTGTGGGTGGGAGACATCTGTGGGGATAAAATCCTGTGGGGATAAAAACCGCCCTATGGGTGTACAGGCTTGACTAAGCCTTGCACAATCCTGGTGACAGTCTGTTGCAGTTGGGCAGACTGTTCTTCCATCCAACATGTGGGATGGCCCTGATCTGATTATTTTTTTTCCTCATAAGGGCTCTTTTGGCTCTTTGACATATGCTGGACATCAATCCTTGATCACTCCTCAGCCCTCTAACCAAGTCTTATGCTGCTGGAAGGCTGATTTGTGTTCTGGGATGTTTTGTGGTGCCCAAACCAGGTTTCTTAGTCCTCAAGCTGAGTACCTTAGTGTTACTATTTGTGTAAATGCAGAGCTGTTTTTTTTAATTGCTGTGGAGAAATATACTCCTTCACTTGCCTGTGTATTAGGTGTTCTAAGCAATGTTTTAAAACTCCGACCCGGGTTCGGAACCGGCCGAGGTTTGACTCCGAATCCGACTCCGACTCGGTATCAATTCAGTCTTTGTAAAAAATCCATTAAATATATATATTTTTTAATTTATAAAAAAACATAATTTTAAGGATTTCATTCATGTTTCCAAACACAAAGCATTAGAATATAGAGAGAAGACAACATATGATCAAAGTAGGCTCATGAATATATCGATTATATCAAAATGGCACCCAGTGCACTGTCCAATACATGTAATAATAAATATATAGAGATCTGAACAAAAACACATAACTAAGGAGGCTCTAAATGGCCTCTACAACAAAACATCACTAGTCACTAGTCACTATTGCTAGAGAAGCCAACATTTGGCTCAGACTCTAAATTAGAGTGAGACGGGGAAACCCATGACCCCTTCTCCTCATCAAGATCTCCAATTGGAACTGTAGAAGTAGTAGCACTAGCACATTGAGATAGACGAGCTATGTGCTTGCGTCGTGGCTGAGTAGAGGAAGTGCCTACAACTGGAGGACTTGAGGTTGGGCTTGGTACTAGTGGATCTGCATTTAGCTAAACATGATGTTCAACTACTGCCTCCATTTGTAAATCCAAATCAACACCGATATCCTCATCAGATTCAAACTCTGCTAGATGATTCTCCACTATCCAATCTGATGTTGGATCAATATCTTCCAACACAATGGGATCTGTATCAGGTCTTTTGTTCAGCAATTAGTTGCGTCTTAGTCGGAGTTTGTATTGGACACAGGCTTAATCATTTAACTGTTTTTGTTCCAAATGGTTTCTCTTCTTCATGTGAACCCTCTCAAAGACAAACCAATTGCACTCACACCCAGGAACATTGCAAGTTTGACTCAAAATACGGATTGCAAACTTCTGCAATTGAAGAAAATGGTTACCAAATGCCTCCCACCATTGTGCTGCAAAAAAACATAGTTGTGTAATGAGTTAGCTCAACAAATTATATCCAACTTTCAAATTATAAACAATTTAACAAAATAAGAATTTGAAAATTGAAATTATTTGTTTACCTGGCTCATTTGCTTCCCTTGCAATCTTTGCTAGGTTCTTGTCAAAGGTACCTGTGGCTTTGCTGAAACAAGTGATCTGTCGGTGTATCTCCAACTGGTCACTCTTCTTAGGGATCATGTGTTAAAACTTAAAATTGGACAACTAGGTCCAAACTCCATGTTGTGATGCTCAGATGAAGACATCGATATTTTTATTGGGTTCCTCTTTCGAAGAGGTGCAAGATCGATCAGATCATCTTGATTCGATGAGCAGAACATTTATTTTGAATTTATTTTTAATACTTTCAAAATATATGTAGGTCGGCCTTAAGGTTTTACACCCCCAGCAAATGTGTCACACACTCTCCGTGATTGATATAAATAGAGTCAACATTGGAGGACATTTCATTCATCTCATCACACACATCCTCATGATCTAGAAATGGATGCCGTGAATATGGATGATGCTGTAAATATGGATGATGCTGGAAATCTGGATGTGGGATTCTTTTGTTGAATTATGTTGATTTTTGATGAGATGTCTTTAAGGGCTGTGTGTGTGACACTTCTGGTTGGCTGACCGTATTGAGACTTTGCTGGTTGAAGCATCATGTTAACCGCCGTAACGCACCAGCACACTTATATTTTTCTGGCTTGTCTTCTGTCGATCCACTGGTATGTTCTATCAAAACTTTACTTTCTTGTTTATTGATTGCTGACTGACATTGCGGATAAAAGTAAAGTTGCATCAAGCATAGAACATCTTCAAAAATTTACATGGTATCGAAGCTGAGGTGAAGACAAAGCCCTAGTTTGTAGCAATCACCGAAGAAGAGGATGGGTTCCTCAAACTACAATGGCTTTAAGGTTGATGAAAAATTGACTGGGAAGGATGAATTCCATGCTTGGAAGATGACATTCGATCTTTATTTGGAAGACCAAGATGTCATGGACTATGTGCAGGGTAAAATCCAAGAGCCTCCATCCACTGCAACTGCTGCTACCAAATCAAAGTACAAGAAGGGGAAATCAAAGCAAAGCTGATGATCAGCGACTCAATTCATAAGAGTTTGGTTGCCTACATCTCTGAGCTAGGTCACTATGCTAGAGAATGCCCTTTCAAGAAGGTCAAGAAAAAGAAGGCTCCCTCAGGCGGAAATGGGCAACCTTTCAAAAGGTCAAGAAATTCCAAGTATGAGGAATCAAATGTTTTTGATGATAAAAGAAATGAATTTAGTCTTGTATGCTGCCCGTGACATCCTTGGGAGGATGTTCTTATTATATGAGACGAACGAGTTCAAGAACTTTTGCAGTGGAGCTAGCATCAAGAGGGAGACCACAATGTCTGTGGGCTACAATGAAACTTTGAAGGCCTATAAAGTATATGTGCCTGGTCAAAGGGAAGTGGATATATGCCACGATGTTACTTTTGACAAAGATGCTTCCCTGAGGAAAGTAGTCAATCTTTCGAGATCTGAGGAAGATCATGAAGCAAGGCCTGGAAATCAAGAAGAACCGAAGGATGAGACGATGCCCGATTCTGAAGGACCAATGGACCCGATTGATCCACCTCCTTCAATAGGGAAGAGACCATCATGGCTCAGGGACACTCTCGAGGATGCCGAGGGACGTATGACCCCAAAGGGGGACATTCGTGAAAGCAAGAAGCTAAGTAGATACCAAGGGTATCTAGCAGCCATGAGTACTATTGTACAATTTGAGCCTAGATCTTTTGAGGAAGTCGTAAAGCATCAAGTCTGGAAGGATGCTATGCACGAAGAGTATGAGTCCATAATGAAGAATGTTGTCTGGGATGTGGTTCCAAGATCGGAGGACAATGCAGTTGTCACCTCGAAATGGCTCTACAAGATCAAGCATGGATCTGATGGAAGTGCTGAAAAGTTCAAGGCAAGATTCGTTGCCCGCGGCTTCTCTCAAAAGGAAGGCATAGACTATGATGATATATTTGCATCTGTGGCCCGATATACCACCATCTGATCTATCATAGCCCTTGCTACTACGCAAGGATGGAGTCTTCATCAGATGGATGCGAAGACCGCATTTCTGCATGGTGCGATAAAGGAAGAGGTGTATGTGGAGCAACCTCTGGGGTTCGAAGTCCAGGATCGGGGCACCCATGTTTGCAGGTTGAAGAAAGCCCTCTATGGGTTGAAGCAAGCACCCAGAGCTTGGTACGAGAGGATAGATAGCTACCTGATGAAGCCAGGCTTCACTCGTAGTAATGCTAAGTCGAACCTTTACTTCAAGGTTGATAGAGAGAAGCCTCTCATTCTGGTGCTGTATGTGGACGACCTCTTCCTGGCAGGTGTTGTCCCTCTCATTCATCAGTGCAAGAGGGAGCTCGTTGTTGTGTTCGAGATGAAGGACCTAGGACTGATGCACTACTTCCTAGGCCTGGAGGTCTGGCAAAGACTTGGCGAGATTTTCCTTTCTCAAGGAAAATACATTGTGAAGCTTCTGGAAAGATTTAGTATGATGGACTGTAAGTTTGTGTCGACACCAATGGAGCTCAACTTTAAGAAGTTGAGTGGCAGCATTGCTGGGCTCGTGCTAAAAAATCCTACCGAGTATCTTCAACTCGTAGGGGCCCTGATGTTCTTAGTGAACACCTGTCTGGACGTATGTTGTGTAGTGAACACTTTGAGTCAACACATGGTTGATCATAACATTCACTGGGTTGGTGCCAAGAAACTCTCGAGATATCTCTGAGGCACGATAGACCATGGGCTGAGATACACTGCCGGGAGTATGACACTCCATGGATATACTGATGTCGATTGGGCTCACAGTGTGGTGGATCGCAAGAGCACATTTGGATGCTACTTCACACGTAGATCTGCTTCGGGCAGGAAACTGAAGTCGGTAGCCTTGAGCATCACTGAGGCCGAATACATTGTAACATGTATGGCCTGTTGTGAAGTCACTTGGTTGCGAAAGCTCTTCAATGAGCTGTTCGAGCATGTGCTAGAAGCCATCGTTATCCTTTGTGATAACTAGAGGGGGATTTGTTTGTCATAGAATCCCGTGTCCCACGAACGATCCAAGCATGTTGATGGCTGGTACCACTTTATCTGGGATATGGTACTTCGAGGCGCCGTAAGGCTCGATCATATAGGAACTGATGAGCAGGTCGCGGATATTCTCACAATGCCCTTGGGGAAGGTCATGTTCCTAACCTTTTGTGAGAATCTTGGTATTGTGGAACGACCCTATTCTGAGGGTCCTGTTGACGATGAGCTCTGGGAGCTATGGGGGGCTTTGGGGATAGCTTCTCAGAGCTATAAGCAACCACAGGGCTAGGCTTGCTGAACCTTGTTGGTGTGCTTGGGCCCCATCGTTATAATGATTGAGTTGGTTTGCCTCTCATGATCTGTGCCCCGTATGCATCCAACCCATTTGAGTTCCGGACTCATGGGAAGTACCTCTTATTTGGCTATTGAGGTGGGAAAAGCTAGAGACTAGTAGCAAACACTGATGGACGCATCAGAGATTGCCGTACTCTCTATCTAGGATGACACGTGTCCAACCACTTGATCTGGGATCAAGTCTAGTGAGGTTTTGGACCTCCTACTGACTTCGGTTCAGGTAGACTAACTTCGGGTTAATATATATACTCTCTTGAGTCCAAGTGAGGTTTCGGACCTCCTACTGAATTCGGGTTAGATAAACCGACTTCGGGTTGGTATGAGACTCTTTGTGAGTCCTATAGAGGTTTCAGACCTCTGGGCTGAATCTGTGAGCCGAGAATGATGTCTTTGTGACTGACCCACTTCTGTTCTGAAATAAAGAGGCTAGCAAAGCAAGTTACGGCGGGATGACGCATGATGTTTGATTGCACAGGTGGATGGAGTTCTCCCTAGTTGAGAAGGAGTGTTAAAATTGGACAACTAGGTCCAAACTCCATGCTGTGATGCTCAGATGAAGACACCAATATTTTTATTGGGTTCCTCTTTCGAAGAGGTGCAAGATCAATCTAAATATCATCTTGATCCGATGAGCAGAACATTTATTTTGAATTTATTTTTAATACTTTTAAAATATGTACAGGTGGGCCTTAAGGTTTTACACCCCCAGCAAATGTGTCACACACCCTCCGTGATTGATATAAATAGAGTCAACATTGGAGGACATTTCAATCATCTCATCACACACATCCTCATGATCTAGAAATGGATGTTGTAAATGGATGCTGTAAATATGGATGATGCCGTAAATATGGATGATGTCGTAAATCTGGATGATGCTGGAAATCTGGATGTGGGGTTCTTTTGTTGAATTATGTTGATTTTTGATGAGCTGTCTTTAAGGGCTGTGTGTGTCACACTTCTGGTTAGCTGACCGTATTGAGACTTTGCTGGTTGAAGCATCCTGTTGACCGCTGTAACGCACCAACACACTTATATTTTTCTGGCTTGTCTTCTGTTGATCTACTGGTATGTTCTATCAACACTTTACTTTCTTGTTTATGTGATTGCTGACTGACATTGGGGATAAAAGTAAAGTTGCATCAAGCATAGAACATCTTCAAAAATTTACACCATGTGATCAATGCAGCCAATCAATCCATCTCTAACCTCCTAGTCAAAGCTCCTGCCTCTAGAGCTTTATAATGGTACCTTGGGTTCAAAAAATACCCAGATGCATGTATAGGGCGATGGAGTTGATTGTTCCATCTTTGATCAATGATTTCCCAAATGGGCCCATACTTAGCCACTCTTTCCTTGCATGTTGCCTTTATTTCTTCTTTGCTTGATCCATAGCCTCATAAATGAAGCCCATAGCCAATCATTCTCCATCCACCAACCGCAACACCTTAACCAGTGGCTCAACAACCTTCACAATCTCTGCTGCCTTTTTCCAAAATATTTCTTCATTAACTTTCTTTTTCACATCTTTGCCATCTTGTTTGCGAGACCATTAACATTCATAAAATTCATCACTGTAAAACACCCTTTGCAAGTTTCTGTGTTGGGAAAGCATAGATTGCAATGTTAAAAAACGAGTTGCAAATATAGTGATGGTAGGCCTAATAATATCCTTGCCCCTGTCTGTTTCCTCATCAGGTTCAAAATCCATAAGTGATTGTAAATATATTTTGTTTTGCTTTTGGCATGCCTTACAGTGTTCTTGATCCAATCTATTTTACCAATATCCTCAAGCATGAGGTCTACGCAATGTGCAACACATGGGGTCCAAAAGATGGTTTTGTGTTAATTCCTCTCACATTTTACTAGCAAGAACATAGTTAGAGGCATTATCTGTGATGATTTAAACAACATTAGCCACTCCCACCTCTTCAACAACCTCATCCAAAAGATGAAACAACAAGTGTGCATCTTTCAACCCATCAGATGCATCAATTGATCTTAGAAACATGGTTCCCTGTGGGTAAAATATAAGAAAGTTTATGATGGTACAATTCCTCTGATCAGTCCATCCATCTATCATGATGGTACATCTTGTTTTTGCCCATGAGCTTTTGAATCTCTCAAATATTCATCAATGGACAAAACTTCTTTTTGCAAAGGACACCTTTAACTCGTGCATAGTAGGGCCTTTGAAGCCCTTTTCAGCAACAAATATGGCATCAAACATAGGTTTATAATATGGTGAACGAGAGGCCTTGAAGGGGATATCAACATCATACCACCATCTAGCTATGTAATCGTAGGCAATTTCTCTCAATTCTTTCTTCCAATGGTGATATAAAGTGCGTTGCATTTGACCTCTATTAACTTGAGGACCATGTGCACTATTAGAGGGAGAGGAGGGTGTGAAATAACTTTTGATATCACCCTCATTTTTAATTGTAACCTTGCCTTTTTCTTGAATAGACTCCAAAGAGGGAGGAACATAGCGAAAGAGGTTGGATGCATCAGTGCAAGGGATAGATGAAGAGCCCTCATAATCAAAATTGGGGTTGGTAGCCATCATTTGTTTTATATTCCTCTTCCTCCCAATTTCAGCCTCTACATCTTTTTGCCTAGCTTTTTCTTCCTCAAACTTCTCAAATTTATCTAGGAACTCCTTCCTAATATCACCAATTTGTTCTGCTGGTGCTTCACATGGAGTAATTTGGCATCTAACACCAACCAAGTGTTGTTTCAGCCTATGAATGCCCCCTCCACCTCCCTTAATTTTTCTATTACAAAATTTGCAATGCATTTGATTATAAATCATCTCAGCATATGACCAAGCAACATCTTTCATTCTAGGAGCCATTTTGGACCAATATTTGGACTTTGAAATGAAAAGAAAAAATCTGAAAATGAAAACAAGCAAAGGCAGAATTGAGAAGTGAAAAAAAAAAACCTCTAGGCTCTAGCCTCCTCTATGTTGCTCCAACAAACCAACTCCTCAATGCTGCTCCAATGACTACCCAAGAAGCTCCTCACTGCTGCTTCAATGATTGCCCAAGAGACTCCTCACTGATGCTCCAAAAACCAACTCCACAACTCTTCCCAAATTCCTCACAATTGTTCACACAAATGCAATGAGATAACTGTGAGGAAATGAGAGGGGTTGGGTAGCTTTTGTAGGCTTGGAAGAGGTTAGAAGGACATACCAAAACTAAAACCAAAATTAAACCCAATTTGAGGTCTGTTTCCCTCACTTTTTTGAGCCACGACCGGGTTTGACTAGCTCAGGTGAGCTAAGTCAGGCTCGGCCGAGCTGGCCAGTTTGTTACTGAACCATCCTTTAGCTCGGTTTTTGCACCAGGTCGGCCCGGGCAGGGGTTCGACTCGGTCGGCTCGACCGTTTTTTAAAACATTGGTTCTAAGTGAGGACACTGGTACCTTTCCAACACCCTGCAGGTTTCCCACCTCTTTTCAGGTTTATCTGGTTGAGGATGGTAGTGTTAGCTGGAATACCGAGTGGTAAACCCAAGGGACTCAATGAGATTTGATCCTGAGACCTCTGCGAATTTTCACAGTAGAAGCCATGTTTCTTGGTTTTGAAGTTGGTTTTTCTTTTTGGAAGTTGCTTCACAAATAGTCCCTGAGGTTGGGTATTATATTGTGTAACACAAAGCTCCTTCAGCTTAGGTGCCAGGTGTTAAAATTTTCAGATCAGGGTATGCAAATTTTGCATTTAGAAAATTTAACCTAACAGTACGAAATGGAAACACTAAATTTCAATCAAAACTGCAGATTTTGAGTACCTTAAACTACAAACACATTACTCTGAAAAATGTACGAATAACAAGTACACATACATTTGAACTTTGAACTCTCAATATTGCATCTCTATTGAATAACTAGAGGAGGAGGAAAAAAATACATAGCAATAGGTCAGATCTTAACGCACTCATATATTGAAAGAGTAATCACCTCTAGCCTGCCTTTTTTTAGAAGAAGATAGACTAGGCTTTATAAGATAAAGACATTCCATGCACAATGCATAACTTAGAAGTTATAAGAGATAACCCTTAACCCTAAATCTGTATAGGATAAAGCACCTAACTGCATGAAAAAGGTTGTAAACAATGTCACCTACCTAGGAAAGTGCAACTACTCTTAATGTGGAATCCTTCTCTATTGTGGTCCTTTCCCAAAGAAAGATTTGTGCCTAAACAAAACTGAAAAAAAAACACTAATTGAAGAAAAGTCAATGTCTAAATTAAACCAGAAATCCATGTTAAATATGGCTCTAAGTTTGGAAAACACTCTTAACTTAAGACAAACATACATGCATACAACATCTATAAGATGCTCATAATTGACACACCTATTTTAATGTTGTTGCACCTTCACATTAATTACAATCTGTTGCACAGATCCTGAGACTCTACAGACTTGTGGAGGGTTCAGGTTCTACGGATCTGCTGAGCCGAAGTATTGCTCAAGGAGAAATACCTTTAGAAATGTAAACTCTACCATCACTATTTATAATGTCCCCATTTTTATTTTCCTCCATAGTACAACCAGGGTGGATTTCCAAGGCAGAGGATGGCCAGGTCATTGGGGCAGGTTCATGTCATCAGGGGTTCCGAGGGAGTTTTGAGGAGATTTTATGGGATTTGATGGCATTCGCTTGGCATATTTCATCGTCCACACAATTTGCCTTTCATTCCGCCGCATTTTGACAACTTTAAAAAATTAGCATTATTATGGGGCCTAACTTAATTAATTACGCTCGAGGTGGTATTCCGAGAAGATTATTTGATCGAACACCCCAGTGTAATAGCTCATTGGAATCAGAATGAGAAGATCTACAGGTTGGGATGCTGAGAAGTGACTTACAGTGGCCAGAGAGAGTATGGTGGACAATTTACCATTTTTCTTAATTACAAATGACTTTAATTAGTCATTTAATTAAGGAAAAATAATTAATTGGAGAAAAAGGCCCAAAAGTGACCTAAGTGAAATTAATTAAATTGAGAAGTCACTTAAGATAAAGTCAATGGAGGAGCTTCTAGAATAATAATAAAATAATAAAATAAGATGCTTCTAGAGCTTGGAGATCTATCCATTAGATCTATAAAAGTGGAAGAGGAGGTCATTTGGAGACATCTGAGATTTGTGTATTGTCTTTGAGGTGAGATTTTGAGAACTCGGTTCTCCACTTCAGTAGTAGCCCTAGGACGAAAACCCTTGGGTGATTCAATGAGAGTGGGCGAGCACCCATCTCTTTCCTTGGTGGATCCATTTAGGATTCACAAGTTGCAGTTTATTGATTTTCAGTTTGTTTTGGAGGCCAGTTGCGACATTATTGTAAATCTAGTTGGGGCCATTACCTCAGCCATTTCCAGTTTTTGTACTGACATTTTCTATACTAATAAAATATGGTGAGATCTTTTGCATGTTTATATTGTCCATTATTCAGTTGCAGATACTATTTTCCATTTTTGCCGTAAATATTGTGGTTTATGTTGTGCAAATTGTTTAAGGTGTTGATGGCTTAAATTTCTGAAGCTATTTTACATGGCAATCTTCTGTCTATGGATGGAAAATTTATCTGAAGTATTTCTGAGTTAAAATTTCAAGAACATTCCAAATTTTTGGCATTTGCGACGTTACAGTGGTATTAGAGCCCTTGGTCTTGGCTCAGCCTGCGGGGTTTCAGTTTCGAGGGTTTACTGCAATTCAATTGCAGAGGAAGATCAAGTTATTCTAATTATTGCCAGGTTCATTGCTTGTGAAGCCCAAGTGTATTTTTATTGGAACCGAGTGTATATTTTGTTGAAGATAATGTTGTTGTAAGCATAGGCACATATAGGGCTTTGGCTATCTCTATTGATGTGTGATGGCGTACTCAGATCGTAGTATAAGAGTGTGGTAGCGTCAGATATCATCTTTAATAATCTCAGGCACATATTTTTAAAGGGTGATTCTTGGCATGGCGTAGTGGGAAGCCGTCAAACAAGAACAAAATGACTCTCAATCGTCATCCGCTGCTCGAAGAGTCGCAAAGATCCGTTGGTGACAAACAGAGAGCCGAGTCACGAAGGAGATCTGAGCATGTAGAAGGGGGCCACTATTTAAATATTTTGAGCCAAAGTTTATTGAAAGGACCGAAAGCCAAATCATTATAAGTGGAGCTGACATTCCCAATCGCTTCATTATTTAGAAAATTATTAAAAAGTGGGCCGATTAAGGCATGTATTGAAGCCAACTGGGACTAGGAGTGATTCACAGCTGCACGCTGAATTGAAGAATTCAAAGACAAATTGAGGGGGGCCCAATCCTACGTGGCATGTAATGTATGATAATTTGCACCGGGTTGGGGTGGTAAGTGAGAATATGCTTAGATCATTGTGTTTAGGCCGCTCACATAAATTTTTGCAGGACAGAATTGTAAGGGAGCAAGTCTACTTAAATACATGGTTGACGACATGACTGTGACTAACATAGTCGATTAAGAGTAGGGGCCAAAGAACCTTCACTCAGCCAAAGGTTGTGGACCATGTCATAGGCTGCTTGACATTCAACACTGAGAGGCCTGATTATTTTCAGAAAACCGACAAAGTTTTATTGTCCATAAGATTACTTTTAACCAAGTTGTTGTGGCTTATGTCGCACGCACTGCCAATCATAACACCTGTAACATCCGCGCGTGTGTATAACAACCCGCGGTTTGGAGTGCGCACATCTGTAATATTCCTAATTCAACTTTTAGCTAATTAGAATATTAAATTTTGTCTTCCTTAATTAATAGTTGAATAAGAGGGTAGAGGGACCCATAAATCCATTTAGTAGGAATAAAACCACTTCTTAAAGTGAATGTGGATCAATGCATCTAGATGGGGTCAAGATGAATAAACCACTTCTTGGTGTGAATGTGGGTCAATGCATGTGGATGTGGTCAATTTGACCAAATCAACAGCGCAGTCATGGAGGTAGTGGAGACAATGGAGGACAATGCAGTCATAATGGAGGTTAGTGGCCATGTGTGTAGCATCATTATTGTGTGGGGCAAAGAGGGTGAGGGCTCACAACCATATAAGGAAGGGGATGGTAGCCATAGAGAGCATTCTGGATTATTATTATTTTCTTGTCGTTCACGACTTGAGCACGCTTGGGCTGTTTAGTTGAGCTTGCAGTGCTGTTTAGCACGAGGGTGTCTCCGAGCGGAGATCCCAACCTCATCCTCGGGGGACTTTGAGTGCCTACTCAGGAGAGGATTCTTGTTGTCCATGTGAGCTGATCTTATCATTCGGCATTCAGGCTAGTTGCAGACCCTCTAGTGTTGCGCAATCACTCAGTGACTTACGCAGTCTAGTAGCAAAGTTCATCAGAAGAGGGTGAAATTCCATAGGATTTCTGCTTGGAATCCATTGAAGGGATCAACCCTTTAGTAGCTGGGCTTGGGAGTACTTGCAACTATTCTATCTTTTAGTTTAGCCCATAGATCTACATACCCAACAATTATGCATTGCAAACCTTGGGAGGGTGATTTTCAGAGTTGAGCCAATCCAGAAATCCTTTTTGGGTTATTCTGGGTTTTTGCCATATAGTTCGGATTCTAAATCCCAGATTTTTCTGAGCATCAAAGCATACTCATCTACGCAGTCCTATTCACCCAACAACAACATTTCTAGCAAGGCAACGCAGAGGGAGAGCTCCTGCAGCGTAGTAGAGAGCATTGTTTTCAGTGGGAGAGCTTGAGGCCATTCCAGCCCGCTTTTGCCGGCTTGAGTGCTATCTATTTTGAAGCACTGTTGTATTGTTTTCACCTCCATATTAATAAAACGTCTCAGCTTTTCTGTCTATTTTTATGGTGTTTTCAGTTTATTTCCATATTGCTGTAGTTTCTAGTTTATTGTGTTTTGTATTACTGTCTCCTTTAGAAAATTATTAAAAAGTGGGCCGATTAAGGCATGTATTAAAGCCAATTGGGACCAGGAGTGATTCACAGCTACACACTAAATCAAAGAATTCAAAAACAAATTGAGCAGGGCCCAATCGTACGTGGCATGTAATGTATGATAATTTGCACCGGGTCGGGCTGGTAAGTGAGAATACACTCAGATCATTGTGTTCAGACCGCTTGCATAAATTTCTGCAAGACAGAATTGCAAGGGAGTGAGTCTACTTAAATACATGGTTGACGACACGACTCTGACTAACATGGTCGATTAAGAGTAGGGGCCGAAGAACCTTCACTCAGCTAAAGGTTGTGGACCACATCACAGGCTGCCTGACATTCAACTGAGAGGCCTGATTATTTTTAGAAAACTGACAAAGTTATATTGTCCATAAGATTACTTTTAACCACGTTGTCGTGGCTTATGTCGCACGCACCGCCAATCAGAACACTTGTAACATCCGCGTGTGTGTATAACAACTCACAATTTGGAGTGCGCATATCCCAATGAGTATGTGTGCAATTTGAATTATAATAAGCGTTCCAAGTCTGTCATTAGGCCGTCGCATTACAAAGGAGAATCCAAGAAGACGCATAGTAGCCAACAACGTCATGATTAGCTCGCAGAGGGAATACTGAGCCATTGCGAAAGGGGCTTTGATTTGTTGGTAGAGAAGGAATCGTGGTCGTGCCTAGGGAAGTCAACGTAAGCATCCGCGCACATTAGAGTCGCTGAACACTTCACATGCATGAGCGCTCGATTCACTCACTGAGTTTGCTACAAACTGGAGAAGGACATTGAGTTGATTTCTTATTGAGAAGGCCGATTTGATGCATGTGTGATGCAGGAGCATCTAACTCAGGGTAGACAAAACAAAAGCAGGTTTTGTCTCATTGTTACGTGTGTTCTTTTGACAGGTCTTTGAACCTGTGAATTTCAAATTTGTTTTAGGAGATTGTCTTTAAGTTAGGAAGATTAATTAGATTCTATAGTGTTAGTTGATTGTTTTATTACTTTTTAAATCATTTCGTTATTAAAAAGGATGGAAAACAAGAATGTAATGTAACCGAACAACATGACAATTTCAATCTGGAAACTACCTTTCTTACCAGGATACAAAAAGGAAAAATATACATTTTGTAAGGGTTTTGGAATCCATCAACAGAAAAGAGAAATAATATCAAACAGAGTACTGTTTTCACAAACCATCTGTGTCATACAAGAAACGTAATTTGTTTTCGGATATGAAATTGCACTGTCAAAATTACTAACACATACACACGATAGCCAAATATTTTCCCTCAAGATTGCAATAGGAGTGCAGGAAGACAAGCATTCACGGAGTTTGACATCAACTAAAGAAATTTGCAGACTGACGGATAAGCAAAGGAACGTTACAACCAAGCATCAGTACTGGTGGAACGACATACAGAATCTGAGCGCATAAATTGATATTAATCTACAGGTACAAACCATTGAATTGTTTTTTTTCTCTCTACTGAATAAACAGAGATATTAGTAAATAACATATTTTTCATTATTAAACAAACTGTCGAACAAAGTTCAAGTCCCGAGGACTGTGATATATTAGTTACATAAAATTTCTGGAACGGAAAAAGGAGTTACAGGTGGGGTTTCAAACCCAAAACCCTACAACCATAGACATAGAATTCTGAAACGAAAGACGAAGTTACAGGTGGGGTTTCAAAACCCAAAACCTTACAAACAAAACCCCATAGAGCGATTGACTTGGGTCGAAGGAACGACACAGGCCGAGAGGGAAAACTACAAACCCTAGCTATTTTTCTTGACAAGAACAAGTAAAGGATTGAGACCATTAGCCAACGAAACGGATGTCAAATTCTGCTTAAAGAAAGAAGCTGAATTGAGGAGCGACCCTACTCGTTTGAAACTGGAGACCGAAGGTTGACTGAGTCGGAGGGTTTGAGAAAGACGGAGGTCCGACTTGCCTGCACAATGACGATAACAAGTCAGTACCGGAACTTACATTACATGTTCACAGTGATTTTCTTTTGAAGAACGAGGAAGTTTGAAGTGTTACCTGAGAACAGACGAGAGAATGCCGAGTATAACTGAACCAGATATTTGGTCGAACCCACCAAAGTCTGCTCACAAGGAGCCAGAGTGTCAGTACCGAGGAAAAAGAGCCAGAGGAATTGAATCATGGAGTGATAACTTACTTTTTTCAGCGCCGAGCAGAACTGGACAAACCGAAAAGAAACCATGGTGGGTTCAACCTGTAAAGAAGGAGACGAGTAAGTTACAGGTAACAGAGAAAACACACGGATAAAAACAAACGAAGCCCTGTGTTTAACTAACAGCGCACAGGTGAATGAATAATCGTTATAGCAGAAAAACAGTTCAGCTGCATAGAAATACAAACCCCGTTGGAGAAGTTAACCAACACATAATCGTCGCCATAGACGCCGGAAGACCGAACAGAAGCCCAACACATTGGAGCAGAGACCAACAGCAAACCCTCACAAGAATTGACAGAGTGAAACCCTCACGACAAAGCCATAGAGTGAAAGAGTAAGTGATAGTCGAGGGCAAGACTGTTACCGAGTAAAGGTGCGAGAATCGAGCGACACTGACAGACGTTAGAACAACCGGACAACTGGACAAATACAATCACTCTGAGATTAATTGCTGAATCAACCAAACAACTGTTTAGATCTTACGGGTGTTGGAAAGCCCGAGATACTTTATTGTGATCATAATTATAGTCCAAGGTGTAACACATTTTAAATTGTTGACACAATACATATATAACAACACGACATTTGTGTGTATCAATTAATATTTTTGCAGTGCTGACTCGGCTTGTGGGCTGGACCCCATCAATGTGATTTGCCACTTGAGATCGACTGGTTAATAGGATTGTTACACCATCTAAAGCAGTCGGGAGCTGGGTGCGAAGTGCGTAGTAGAGGCCGGATCGAACTTGCTGACAGAGGTCGGGCGTAGTCTTGACATGAGAAGTCTCAACCAACCCACAGTCTGCGAACCAAACCAGTTTGTTCACTTCCATAATGGACGACTAGAATAGATAAAGGAATAGTTGGGCGTTGAAGGTCGTGTAAGCTTCGGGAAGCAATTTCGTGACGAATCAAGTCGCATGGGCCCATGAACATTGAGGCACCAACGAAGAATCAAGCAGTTGTAAAACAGAGTAGAAGAACGCTGCTAAAAAACAATTTGGTTCTCATCAATTTCCGTCATAGTATCTCTGCCTAGTTACTTATTCAACCGATATATAACTAAGGAGCAAGAGTTGTTATGTCATTCACTGGACGTGCCTGAAGAGTATATCTGGAGCACATTGGGAACACAATTGCGCTGCTATCTAATATCAGGTTCCATCTCTCCAATGTGTTTCCTGTGTATTCAATTTTTAGAGGATTGCTCTATGAGTATTATTTCCAAATATCAATGATGTGTAGTTTTCTGGGTTTGTAGCATTACATGCTGTTGTGACATTGAGAGCATGTGTCTGAGGTATCGAGTCGAGGTTAGAGTATTGATTGTCAATATTTGCTGTTAGTATTTATCCATGTTGTGTGAGTTGAGTCAAACATTATTTATTGTTGAGTTGAATGTGAAGATGTCTATGGGCTAGAGTCCTGCAAAATTTGTTGGTATTGAATCAACTAGTCGTATTATACTTTGTTGTCAAAGATTTGTATAAGTCAACTCGTTGTACTTAACTTCATTGAAATAAAACATGGATAAAACTTTTATCAATTCCCTCAATAGACTAGCAGCAACAACCAACAGACCCCTTTCCAAGGGAATACTCAATTCGCTACAGCAAGAGTAGCCACAAGAAGAGCATGAGTTGGAGTATAAAATATTTAAACTTGGGACAAACTTGAAGCACATGAGAGTCACATGGAAGGTTATTTTCAAACTTGATGAACTAGATGAACTCCTTTCCAAAGTGATATAGTTAGAAGGGAAGAAACTAATTTGGGCTTTAAAACCAACTATGCTTGCTCTCATACAACCCAAGTTCTTGGAGGAACCTTGTGAAGGGTTCAGATTTCCAGTTGCATCATGCCTCAGTAACATTATGAGGTTGATCGCACCTATAGCCCCTTACAATGATGATGTTATGAGGAGAGTTTTCAGATTGATAGTGGAGACTTTCCAGTCTTTGGACAACAGTGCAGGCTCTACCTTTGGAAAGAAGCTTCAAATTTTAAAAGTCATGGCCATGTTTAGATCTTAGAACATCATGTTTGATTTGGAGTGTGATGACCTGATCCCGTAGATGTTCCAATGTTTCTTTAACATTAAGAAACATCACCCTGACACAGTTATAACACATATGCAGTCCATTTTGTCTTTAGTTATGGGAGATCGTGATACCATTTGTAGGAAGTTGCGGACTAGATTATTGAGCATTTGGAGGAGAGAACAACAGGTCTCACTTGTTGCTTATGAGCTAGCCGAAAGGTTGGTTGAGCAGAATATTAGATTGTTCCAAAAACAGTTGACCAGGGAGGAGCTGCTCAGGATTGATGGACCATGTAGCAACAATGAGTTAAGGAGGAGGGGTTTTTGCTTCATCTGCAAAGAGCCTTGGGGACCTCATCACTCATGCTTGAGTGACACTGTGGAGATGATAGAGGTAGAGCAGGAGGATATTCCTTCTGATTCCCAGAGTGAGGATTCTTCTTTGGACGAGTCCATGGGCTCATATGAGGTTACCTCTGAGGAGCATGAGTCATGCAGAGTTGTTGACATCAAACCAGATTTATATAGTGAGCAGTCAGTGGACCCTATGGGAGACATTCAGGATGATGAGTCACTAGTGATGATTTAGCACGAGCAACATATGGTGGAGCATGAGTCAGCTGAGGGGGATGATATGCATTGAAAATTCAGAAACCACGAATCCTACTGTAGCAACTGATTAGATTTCTTCTATTTGTTAATTTATTATTTGCTACAGTAAATATCAAAATTAATACGCTGCAGCCTCCACAAAATAAATATATCGGAATAAATACAATGCAAGAAAGACATATGCACATACACACACAAATAACAACGTTATTGTTGGACTAAGTCCCCGGAAAAACCCAACTTGGTAAAACCGGTGCAACAACTGAGGGTTTGTATATTATGTAGTAGTAAATCTGAGTACAAGTCCATGGTTGCTCAAATCTAGCAAACCATACAGAGAAAAAATTGACAAAAAGTTAGTGAGAAAATTCTCACTCTGCCATTGGCGATCCGACACAGATTTGGGCTCAGGATGAGCTGCTCTGCGCTGCCTCTGCATTAGCCTACGCAATACTTCGTCCCACAACTCGAAATTGTCACCTTCGCTGTATGATCAACTGCTGTCTGGAAACTTGACCCTCTTGGCCTTCGAGATCTCTCTCCAGCCTCTGGCGCTCAATCAACTTTGTCTCCCAGCAAAAACATAATCTCCTCTTGAAGCTCTGCGCTGCCTCTGCATGCCTCTGCGCTGCCTCTGCGTGCCTCTACGCTGCCTTTGCGTAGCTCTGCGCCGCCTCTCTGTGGTACTTGCTGCCTCTTTGCTGTGCACTCACTAGATCTGGAAAAACTTCCTCTGACCTTACTATCCTTGGCCCTATCTCACTACATCGAGCTCACTAGCTCTCTCTCTGGCAACTCAGCGCTGCTACTCAGGAAATCGATCTCCCAGTGAATTTGATCTCTGCAAGTGTGTCCTTCAAGTCCCATTGAGTTCCTTTTTATAATCTCTCGTTGAGACATCAACGACTACGATTAAAATTTAATCGATGGCTCAGATTAACTAGGACTCGATCCATGCCTTTTTCTAGAAGATTCACATCTGACTTAATTAATACCCTTTAATTAATCATATTTCCTAAGTTTAGACTTAGGAAATACTAAAAAACTGATTATTTATTTTAAATAAGTCATCTCGAGATGGAATTTCTTGAAACGATTCTGGGTATTGGAGTACTCATATATTCTAACCTCTCTGCAAAATCTCGAGGCTAGAACACATTTGATGCTACCAGAAACTAGCACTCCCACTTAGCGAGGAAAGTGTTCTAGTAATGCAACTGAAATACACTGCTTCTGCACCATCTCCTGCTGCATTGCTGATGTCTGGCTATGATGCCCACCAACAACTGCGCAACTCTGATATGCGTTGCATCTGTGCTGCTGTTGACCCTGCTGAATTACTACCAACTACTGCATTTGCACTACAACTCTGTTGCTACTGCCACTACAACATTTGCAACTGTCTCTCGTCTGCTGCTACTGCAACTGAGAGATGTCCATCACACTGAACCAACTGTGTTCAGTCTGATGCATCTGTCACCGAGTCCTGACTGCTGCTCGTCTCTGCACTGTCACGGAAGCCTCTGCGCTCTTGCTGACTTTGCATTGTGCCAACTGCATTGCCGCCAACTCTGCTCTGTGCTGCTCAATCTTTGATTGCTACTAGCTATTGCATCTGTCACTCTGGCACCTGACTGCACCAACTATCACTGGTCCATCCTGCTACTGTTATTATGGGCTCCTGTAGCAAGGTATTGATCCAAGAGGTGGACTCCTCAAGGATCTTGCCCAACTATAGCTCTCTGGGGATACAAAACCAAATCACCCCACCTCACCCCTAGAGGTATATCAGTGATCATGGCAAACTCTTCCTCTAGTCTGGAGGACATCTTGTCTATCTCAGCGGATGCAGCCTGCTGATCCTGCTTCAACCCGTTGTCCCTCTCCCTGAGAGGACACTGGGTGCTGTAGTGACCAAGTTCACCACAACTGAAGCATTTTACCTTGGAAATGTCCTTCTTTCTCTTGTGTTGCTCCTACTGCCCCTTTGATGCAAGCGCTGTGTTCTCTTCCTCCTTTACTTCATTCGTTCCACTGCTGCTGTTGCCACCTATGGTGCTCTTCACCAAGTCTCGCCTCATCTCCTCGTGCTGTAGATCTGCTCACATTCTGTCCTAGTCTGCGGAGTTAACTAAATGTTTCACTTGGTTATTAAAACATGATGTTCCATTCATCTGGGACAAGCTTGTCGATAGAGCTTTTGATGCACTCAAACACGCATTGACCCATGCATCATTGTTGCATCTGCCTTATTATCACCGAGATTAATTTTTGTATTTAGCTGCGTTTGATTCCACGATTGGAATGGTTTTAGTTCAAGAGGATGACTCCAACAATGAACATGTGATTTATTACCTAAATCGGAATCAAACCTCGACAGAGATCAAGTATTCACATATGTAGAAATTGGCCTTGGCAGGCGTTCAAGTTGTCTAACGATTTCGTCATTACATATTATTACGTAAAACCACAGTGATATTTAATTGCAACCCTATGATGTACATTTTGACGAAACAATTGCTCGGGGACAAATACTCAAAATGGATAGTTATCCTACAAGAGTTTGATTTGGAGTTTGAGAAATCCAAGTCTAAGAAATCACTGGTTTTTGCCGAACTTATGTGTGATTTTCCCTATATTGAATTAGAAATAGTGGCAGAGGACCATCTTGTTGATGAATCTCCGTTTCTAATTAGTACATTAGATCCTTGGTATGGAGATATCATTATATATCTTCAAACCCAAACCCTTCGGACAGACCTTTCACGATCTAATCGACGTAGAATACGATACCAATCTCAACAATACAATATTGATGGCGACACTCTTTATCGTCGTGGTGCCGATTATGTTTTTCGACGTTGTATAATTCACGAAGAAGCCGAAAGGGTCTTAAATGACTGCCATTTTGGAGCGTGTGGTGGCCATATGTCTGGGTTTGCCATAGTCCAAAGGATATTGCGCGCTGGCTATTTTTGGCCATCACTATTCAAAGACTGTATTATTGCGGTTAGAAAATGCTACAATTGCTAAATTTTTGATCGAAGGATGCGTGCACCTCTAGCTCCTCTTCACCCAATCATTGTTGTCGGTCCTTTCGCAAAAGGGGCATCGATTTCGTCACATGTAACCCTCACTCAGTCGGGGGGCATGGGTATATTATTTTCGCTGTAGATTACTTTACCAAATGGGTCGAGGCGATGCCTGTGATATTTTCAATCTGAAAACTATATAGTTGCAGTGATAGATTTATTCCTCCTACTTATTATTTCATTAAGTTATTTTTAGAAATCTTCTGGCAAATATCGAAATAGATACTATTGCAACATTCACAAATATATATGCAGAGAAATGAACAGTAAAGGACATAAGCACAAGAATCAATCACATGTACACAGTTATTTTTGGACAATTGTCCCCAGAAAAACCCAATGCGGGAAAATCGGTGCAGCAGATGAGGGTTTTATTGAATTCTTCAGAAAATTATTTCTTTACAAGGAAAAATACTGACAGATAAAATTTGAAACAGTTGAGACAGAATTCCCGACTCCTTCCAACAAATCTCTGACACCCTGATCAACCTCTGCTATCTCTTGTGCCTGTCTGCGTGTTTTTCTATGCAATCCTAGCGCTGGACTGCGTAACTCTGCGTAGGGTCTGCGTGGGTTCTTTGCGCTGCAGCCCAGAGTTGCCTCCAGTGGCCCACTGCTTCCGTTGCTGACTCCCTCCTCCTTTTGCTTCTGCAAAATCTTCGCTCTGCAACTCTGCCACTGAAATTGAATTCTCTTACTTCAGAATCGATCTCCTTCGGGTATTGAGTGTATGCCCGACTTGTTTTCCAAATGACCCCCAAGCTTTCTTTGATAATCTTCTTGTTGGAGAATCAACAACCCAGATTAGAAGTTTAATCAATGGCTAAGATTAAAACTTGACTTGATCTTTGTTTTCTAGAAGATTCACACTTTGACTTATTAATACTCTGTAATTATTTCATTTCCCTAAGTTTAGACTTAGGGTCTTCATTAAAATAATTAATTATTTTAATAAGTCATGAACCGAGTGGAATTTCCATAAACGGTTTCTGGGTTCTTTGGAATACTGCTGTCCAAGCCTCCTTGCAAAGTTTGAGACTTGGAACACTTTTTGATGCTACAAAAAACAACACTCCCTCTTAGTGAGGAAGGTGTTCCAACAATATGCCTGCTGCATGCAGCTTTGCTTTTGAAGCACCCCTTGCGCTGCTAATCTCTGGACGCTGCCCCTTATCTGCCGTGCTGCTGCCCTCTGTACTGCTGCCTTTGACGTTGCCACTGTCACTGTTGCATCTGTACTACAGCTCCCTCTGAATATTGATCCTATCCATTCTTGCTATTGGAATGGATTCTTCATCATCCCCATCTTCTCTCCGAAGTAGACAAACTTGTTCTTCCCCAAAGCTTTTATAAGGATGTCTGCCACCTGTTCTCTTGTTGGAGTGTACTGCATTTGAATAGCTCCACATTGTACACAGTCCTTGATGAAGTGACACCTGATATCAATATGCTTCGACCGATCATGAAACACAGGATTTCCAGAGAGCTTGATGCAACTCTTATTATCGCATAAGATACTGGTTGCTTCCGTTTTCTCCTTGAGTAGGTTCACTAGCAGTTTTCAAAGCCATATGGCCTCACATGAAGCTATGCTGGCTGCCATATACTCTGCTTCTGTTGAGCTCAGTGCTATGGACTTTTTCTTCCTATTGCACCAGGAAGTCATCTTGATCCTAGACTAAAACAATACCCACTGGTACTCTTTCGATCTACTGAACTTCCAACCCAATCTACGTCAGTGAAACCACTCAACCTGACATCATTGCTATGGGTGTACTTCAATCCAAGCTCGACTGTTCCTTGAAGGTACCTGAGAACATGCTTGGCTGTTGCCCAATGGGCCCTCTTAAGTTCTACCTCGAACTGACTGAGGGTATTTACAGCATAACAGATGTCTGGCCTAGTGTTTACCAGATACATCAACGATCCTATGAGCTACCTATCTAACGTAGGATTAGCCTCATCGTCTTCGGACGTGTCGATTTTCTTCTAGTTGGTGATCATTGGAGTTGTCATGGGTCTACAATCCTCCATCTAAAATCTCTTTAGAATCTTTGTAGTGCATCTTCCCTGACCCAGAAAGATCTCCCCATTCTGCTGCCAAACTTCCAACCCCAGAAAATAGTGCATCCGTCTTAGATCCTTCATGTCAAATTCCTCAGCCAAATTCTTCTTACAATCTGTGATGAGCCTTGATGATCCTGTCAAGAATAAATCATCTACATACAAAACCAATATTAGAGGCTCACTCCCCACTCTTAGATAGTAGAGATTGGGATCTGCGTCACTGTTGACGAATCCCATTTTCTGCAATTCGACCATACCAGGCTCTAGGAGCTTGCTTCAGTCCATACGATGCTTTCTTCAGTCTGCACACGAGTCTTATGATCATGCGTCTCGAAGCCCTCTGGTTGTTCTATATACACCTCTTCCTCTATCACCCCGTTCAGGAATGCTGTCTTGACGTCCATTTGGTGAATCTTCCATCCCATTTGCACAGCAAGGGAAATCACGGATCTGATAGATGTGTATCTGGCTACTGGGGCGAAGGTTTCTTCATAATCGATCCCTTCTTTTTGAGCATACCCCTTAGCCACAAAACTGGCTTTAAATTTCTTGATGCTGCCATCTGCAGCATACTTGACCTTGTAGATCCACCTTGATCCTACAACTGATCTCTCCTGAGGTTTGGGGACCACTTCCCAGACGTCATTCATCATGATGGAATTGTGCTCTTTCACCATTGCATCAACCCACAACTGATGCTGAGCTACTTCCCGATAACTGGAAGGTTCTCCGACTTGAGCAACCAAGGCTTGATACCTCTCAGGCTGCTTATGCTGTCTCTTCTCATTTCGAGGGACTCTGACAAAGTCCTCTGCATCTTTCAGAATCTGTTGTAGTTCCCTGCTCGTTCTTCCACTGGTGGTGGGTGGATTTACCGGTTCTCCCTCTTGCAAATCCTCGGGAGACATGTCCCTTGGATCTCCATGCCTTGGAGAGGCAACTAGATTTTCTGCCGCTGGTTGTTGGGGCTGAACTAGAGGCTCCTCCTCAGACTGCATAGCAGAAGGCAACTCGCGGGACCTTCTGAAGGCCTTCTCCTCCATGAACTTCACATCCCTCTGCACAACGACTTTCCTGCTCCGAGGAATGTAGATGCGATATGCCTTTGCGTTCTCACTGTATCCTACCAGATACCCTTTTTCTGCAGTCGTTTCCAACTTCTTCCTCTTCTCACTGGGCACATGACAGTAAATTGTACTACCGAAGATCCTAAAGTGACTCACTTCAGGCTTACTGCCAGTGACGACACTTTCCGGCTTGATCTTTCCCAATGCAGCGTGAGGAGTCTTGTTTTGCACATAGACAACTGTATTACAAGCTTCAGCCGATAGAAATTTGGGCATGTCTTAGTCATACAACATTGCCCTTGTTGCTTCGACAATAGTCCTGTTTTTCCTTTCTGCCACACCATTCTGCTTTGGATTGTATGGAGCTGTCCACTCTCTTTTGATACCTTCCCTTACGCAGTACCCAGTGAATTTCTTATCTATGTATTCACCACCATTGTTTGATTGCAACACCTTGATCCGCTTTACTGTCAGATTTTCTACAAGAGCCTTAAACTCTTTAAATTGGCTGAAAACTTCATCCTTGGTCTTCAAAAAGTAGATCCAGGATTTCTTGGAATGGTCATCAATGGAGGTGACGAATTACTCGGCACCACTAAGAGATCTAGTGGACATTGGTCCACATATATCCGAGTGTATCAAGTCCAATACACCCTTGGCACTATTGTTGCTTCTTTGATATGCTGCCTTGGCACATTTTCCCAATATGCACCCCTTGCAGACATCATCTCGTTTAGTGCTCAGCTTTGGAACTCCTGTGACAATCTTTTGGAGAATTTTTAAAGCCCTATGATGCAAATGTCCCATTTTTCTGTGCCATAGCTCATTCAGGTCTGTTTCATCCGCGCTGCCGACCAATGCCATTGGGGATTCAAGCTGCAACTTGTAAAGTTTGTTGCTTCTTACCTCGATTTGTGCCTTCTTCTTCCAACTGGGGTGTTTGACGTAGACCCTATTGCCAATTAAGTAGATGCCATAACCTCGTTTTTGAAGTTGAGAAACTGAGAGCATCATGTGCTCAGGAACTGGGTGATGGCCAATGAGGAGGGTAAAGCTTATTCTAGGATTTTTCCCACACACTAACTTATGTCCCGACCATCTTTTGCATTTTGATTTCTTCTTTTTCTTTCATTGTGGCCATGATATACTTTTTCATTCTTTTAGCTGCATCAACCTCCACGGCAATAGTTTTCTGACCCTACTCAAGGAGTGTGAACATATGGGTCCCAAGTCCCAAAAAACTAATGACTGATTAGACCTGAAGAATGGAGGTGAGATATAGGGCTTGTAATGTGTGATGTAAGTGTCATATATGTGTGGGATAATGAACATTTTATCTCAATCTGGGTTTTCCAAGTAGTGTCCCTCCTATAACCCTAAGGCTACAAGGGAGGTCCTACTGGACTAGGGATAAAGATTAACCCCCTGGTAAATTGAGAGAACAAAATTACAGTCAAGATCGGACAAATTTCTAAATTACCCCTTTATCTGTACCAAATGCCCAAAACAAACAAGCATAAGCATCTGATTTCAAAATGATCGAGTATCTTTTGAATAGTAGTCCACCTTCATCCAAATTGTAATGCCGAATGGTGAGAGGCACATGGCTGATGCACATGGCATATCATCGTCAAATATTGGCTGTCAGGGGCTGCTGGCTGTCTGGTTGTCAAATGTAGGAGAAATTTTTTCTCCTATGGGGTTACTGATTTTGGTGGGTAATAGGTACACACCTTCAAATTGCCCTTCTCATGTGTGATTCTTGTGAAAATTGCCCTTCGTCTGTGTGATCTACATTTGCAAGTTGTTTCTTTTGTGATCGATCCATACTTGCAAGTTGCACCTCTAGTACAAATATTTGTATTTAAGCACAAGCGAAATTGCATTTTGACTTTATGGTGGAAAAATAAAGTTATGCTATATGATCCATGGCTGGTTTTTGCTACTGGTCCTTATGTTCTTTTTCATCAACTTAATACTTAACAATATTTGTAACAACTGAAATCAGTAGACATCATCACATGATTTCTGTCCACCATTTTGCGTATATTCAACGTGAATTAGTTGTCTTTTGACTCTTTTCAGACCCAAACTAGCCAGCATCAACTTGATTCAAATCTGAATTCAAAACAATTCTTACATCTCTGCTTGCATGAATTTAATTTGTATAGGAATCCAGAAACTTGTATATGCTTTCTTTTGTCAAATATCCAGCAAAAACAAGCTTTCTACATGTGACATCATCACAAGGAAATGAACCCAAGATCTGTAAATGGCTTACGTTTGGTTTCTTCCTTGGCCAAGTCCCCTTAGGTTTGACTTCTATTACTCCTTTGGGGGAACTTCTATTTAGTAGATGCATTGATTTATGCATTGCTTTTGCCCAATACCTAGTTGGAACTGATTTTCCATGCAACATTTTCTTTACCGTGACTATGATGCTTTGATATTTAGTTTCTCCACCACCACTTTGCCTTCAAATCTCCTCTTTCTTACACATTCAACAAACATATCAAGTTTCTCTCCACAGTTTACTGTAAGAGTGCTTATTTTTCTACCACATTCTTCTTCAAACGTTGTCTTAAATTTTTTCAAATGTTCTAAGGCATTTGGATTTTATTTAAGAAAAATGACCCATAAATTTTGTGAGAATTATCTATAAGAATAAAAAATGCCTTTGATAGGATTGGCAAAGACACTGTATATATACACTCATTTGCCAAAGAGACAAATAATTTCATTGAGTGTGTCATGTATGTAGTGTTTCTTTTTCTCATATCTGCATGTTGAAGTCCCATAAATTTTGAAGTTGTGGGGTAATGCTCACCTTTACATACCAAGATTGTGATACACATTGGGCCAAATCTAGAAAGGTTGCATGTTTGCGATACCATATTCTGGCTTCCAAACCCTACGTTCAGGTTCCCTCATCTCATGCTTTTGGGACATAGATTAATCTTATCAGATCATAGGGAACTTGGGTGCAATGTTGATGATTGTGGTTGACTACTCATTTTTCTTAATTTGTATATTTTGTCATTTCTAGTCAAACATGTTTATGTAATACAATGTATAATCAAGTTACCCAAAATGATCCCACTAAGAAGAGAATAAAGTGTGGACTAGCGAGGCCACAGTGATATTAGAAGATATTCATATACACGATTAACATTTGGTTGCACTGCATTTTGCTTTTGTTAATAACTGCTCAGTGCTAGACTTTAACATTTATAATACATATACACCAAGTAGTTCCTTATCAGGTTTTGTATTGCAGTAACACGATGGCTTGTAGATTCTTGACAAGATGTTGAGCAACGTTGTATTTTTGTCACATATAAATAGCATGTTTTCTTGCCACACTTCTTTTGAAGCCATTTTTCAAGTTGACTATATACATGAAATGTCTATTTCTAATGAATATATGCGGCCTTTAATACTTGTTGATGTATTCTTAAAAAATATAAATGATAGGAAAATAAGTATTTATTTACTTATTTTTAAATTTAAAGAAGAACCTTGTACCGTCTTAAATGTTTTTTACAGTTAGCTTGCTGAAGCCATTTTTGTTACATGTTTCTACAACATTATCTCTTAGCAATTGATGTTGATCCTTCTTTTCTAACTTTATATAGGTGCAGGGTTTCCAAGACAATGAGTATAAAAAATTGTCATCAAGAATAGAAGCAAAAGAATACCTTGCTGCTCATGGAATTAATAGCACACGTTACATCACCAAAAAGGCTTTTGTGAAAGACCCTAAACATGGCCAAGATGCATATAATAATCAGGTATGCTTGATATTGCTTAGAAATAGGAAGTATTAGGAGTGGACTTTGTATATATTGTATTGTGAACTCCATTTTTATTATTCTAGGTGAACGTAGAAATATTGCTAAAATGTATCACAAAATGTCCTTTGAGAGTCTAAGTACCCATCAAGCAATATCCTTTAACATAATCCAATGGAGAGTGATTCCTTAGAGAAGTACTTGTGCAATGTATTGGGATGTTAGTAAACTATGTAATAAAATGACTAATAAAAACCTCTATCCATTAGTTATCATATTGTTTAATGCAACACACTTTGTTTAATGCAACAATAGGATAATTTTGTTGATGTCCACAGGTGGCTATAAAGATAGGTCAATGAGACTAGAAAGTGACATAAGAGGGTAAACACTAGAAAATAAGGGGACCCACTATGTTGCATTAGATATTGATATATGTAGAGGAATGGACCAAAAACATGTCGATCTACATCAATTGCCATGGAGTATGAATGGAATCCTTGATAATGTCTAGTAGGGAGTGCTTGGCGTTGAGAGGGCATCTGTAAGTGTTAATTTTGGGCAACTAGGTCCAAACTTCATGTTGCTTTGCTCGTATGACGAAGACGATATTTTTGTTGGAATCCACTTTCGTAGAGGTTCAAGATTGATCTAAAGATCATCTTGTTTGGATGAGCATAACTTATATTTTAAATTTATTTTCCACACATGTGCAAATTGTCAAGGTCGGCCAGATTTGGAATGTAGGCTCACAAGCCCCAAAATATGTGTCACTCACCCCCAATCACGGATATAAATTGGAGAGACTGTTGAGATTTTGTTTATTTGGGGTAGCATCAGTTGTGCTCTAGCTCCCAAATTTTGTGGAGGGATTAGAGTACACTTGATCTACAAGACTCATAAATTGATTTGGGAAATTTCATCTAGTTTAAGAGATATTAAATTAATTAATTATTTTAATGTATTTCCTAAGTTAAAACTTAGGGAACTTAAATAATTAAAGTGAATTTAATTAAACATGTGATGAAATTGTCTTAAGTCATATAGATCAAACTTTCTTTTAATCTTAGCCATTTATTCAAGATTTGATCATGGTCGTTGGTTTCCCAACGAGACAAGTATAAAGGAAAGGCTTGGGGTCATTTGTAAAGACACACAGAGGCATAGCATTGAAGCTAAGCTGAGATTCTAGGGCGGGGTTGCTAAGAAATCTCAGAAATGTTTTAGCTGCAGAGAGGGGAATTTAGGCCAAGGGGATGATTTGATCCCAGGGTCTAGAATTAGCAAGAGGCAAATATCAGCTCAAAGATGCAGCGTAGAGAAGCAGGAGGGCAGAAATTTGTGCTACGCAACGTAGGGACTGCGTCACTCAATTTGGGGTAACACAACCCTTTCCGGAGCAGCGCTGAGGGTCAGAGGGGCTTCAGATGCTGACGCAGAGACTTCAGGGGTAGTGCTGGGGTTTCTAGGCCCTAATTTTGGTTGAATTCTGTAACTTCCGTTTGACGGTGTGGATCAGTCATTATTTTGGCACTAGATCAGCCAGTGAGCTTTAGATCTAATAACTTCTCTGTCGGGTTTTCCAGATCTGGAACCCAGGCTTGTTGTATTCAGAAAATTCTTAATAATAAAACCCTCCAGCAGCCAGAAGACCGGTTTTCCTGCATTGGGTTTTTTATGGGGACTATTTGTCTATAAATAGCTGAGTCACTTTGTCTATGTGTGCATGAACTTGTTCTAGATCTGGATTGGTGGAGATCTGTTATGTTGCTTCGATTTTAACTTGAATTTATTTCAGTTAATAACTTGTCTAAGTAGGAGGAGCATAACCAGATTAATAGTAATTAATTTTTGCATAAAGTGTAAAGATTCAGAAATTTCCACATGGTATCAGAGCAATTGCATTTCTAGGAGGGTCACCAGCAAGAATCTGAAGGTTTTTGCTGCAGGAAGCAGCTGGAAAAGCAGCAAAAATGCAGATCTGAAGGGACAACACAGTTTTCAGAGGCAGGTTCATGCAGAGGGAAGGGTGACACTGTCTAACGTTGTCTCCTAGCAAGCCCACACAATTACTGCGCAAAAGCAGCTCAAAAACAACGCTAGACTAGTCTGAAGCCTGCTAGTGTGATGTAGATCTGAATCTGTTAGATCCAGAAAAGACTGAAGAAAAGCTGCAAAAATTCAGAAGGTGCTGGTGGGGTTAAATTTCTGAAGTTTTCAGATTTTTAGCCTAAGCACAAGTGACTAAGAGCGGGAGGAGATCAGCTTCTCAGAGAGTTTCTAGCCAAAGAAACTTGCAGTTTGATCAGAGGATCAAAGAGAGTTGAATCAAGTTGATTTGGCAGATTTCCAAGGAGGAAATCAGTTGTCAGAGGGAGCAAAAGGTGCTTGTTTCACCAAGGGCCTTAGATCCATTTCTCTAGCAAAGAGAGCAGTAAGTTCCGACACATTCTGAGCAGATGGCTCCTCATGGATTGTGTGATCAGGACAAGTTGGATGGCCTCGCAAATTTTTCAGCTTGGAAGGCAAGGATCTTGATAGTCCTTGAGGCATACAATCTTAGAGACCATGCAGAGCAAACTCTGGCCACACCGACAGATCTGGATCTCCTTCGGAAGCATAAGGAGGCTACTGGGTATGCCAAGCGGTTGATTATGGATGGAATCAAGGACCGTATTGTACCACACTTAGCTGAGAAGAAGACAATTAATGAGACATGGAAGGCCTTGATCTCCCTATATGAGGGAAAATCTGTCCAAAAGAAGATGCTGTTGGAGACACAGATGAGGTCATTCATGATGGCCAAGGGAGAAGACATGGAGCATTTCCTCTTCAGACTGCAGTCGATCAGAGATCAGTTGACTGCAACTGGTGCAAAGGTGGAGGACGATGTGATGGTAAGGATTGCTCTTAATGCAGTCACGGATGAGTGGGAAACCTTTGTCCAAAGTATCTTGGGCAAAGCGGACCTCCCAGATTGGGACAACATGTGGTCAGTTCTGCGTCAAGAAGAACTCCGCAGATTCACCAAGAACCAGTATAGCTCTGGTTCGAGCAAAGTGAAGAAGGAAGATGAAGAAGATGCAGCCTTGGCATCGAAGAAGCAGCCAAAGAAGAAGAATGATCTCTCAAAGATCAAGTACTTCTAGTGTGGTGAAATGGGACATTTTGCTAGCAATTGTCCTTAAAAGAAAAAGGATAAGGAAGCCTTTTCTTCCAAAGCAGCTGTGGTGGATGATGGGTTAGAAGATGATGCAGCTACGAGTGGTCATGAACCATGGAGGTGGGGTGACATGGATATGTAGAGAAGCTACATAGAAGTAAGGCATGATCTTTGAGCAACTCATCTCTTGGATCACATGCGAGCTACGACAACCTTAAGACAATAGTGGAACAAGTGGAGCAGTGGGTGCATAGATCACAGATGAAGCAGAGGCAGATCTGAAGACTGGGAGGAGCAGCGCAGAGCAGAGCAGCAACAATGTAGAAGCAGTAGCAGCACAGAGGCTGATGTGACTTCAGCAGTGCAGAGCAGAGCTACTTACGCAGTGCAGAGTTGCAGCAATGCAGAAGGCTTCAGAGGGACAGCGTAGTGCAAGAGGCTGATGTGACTTCAATAGTGCAGAGGGAGTCTGCTTACGCAGTGCAGAGTTGTAGCTGTGCATCATCCTTCAGATGCCAGCACAGATCTGTAGCCTATGGAGCTTCAGTGATGAGGATGCAGCTTATTTGACTTGTCTATCAAAGATTGGGCAGGAGATTCAGTTGTTTCTCTCAACAACTGGAGTTGCAGTGCAGCAGATCAGTAGTAGCAGTACTATGAGCAACACAGATGCAGCATATTGAGAGGGAGCTGTAGTACAGAGGTTGCAGTGGCAGTGGCAGAGTCATGGGCAGCGGTACAGAATGGCAACAACAGTGTAGAGTGGCAACAAGCCAAGCATCAACAACACAGAACCAGTGCCCAAAATCATGTAATGCATAGTGTGATGCATTGCTAGAGTACACCCTTGTTGCTAAGAGAGAGTGTTGAAATTTTGTGTATTTGGGGTAGCATCAGTTGTGCTCTGGCTCCCAAATTTTGTGGAGGGACTAGAGTACACTTGATCTACAAGACCCAGAAATTGATTTGGGAAATTTCATCTAGTTTAGGAGATATTAAATTAATTAATTATTTTAATGTATTTCCTAAGTTAAAGCTTAGGGAACTTAAATAATTAAAGTGAATTTGATTAAACATGTGATGAAATTGTCTTAAGTCACACGGATCAAACTTTCTTTTAATCTCAGCCATTGATTCAAGATCTGATCATGGCCGTTGGTTTCCCAATGAGAAAAGTATAAAGGAAAGGCTTGGGGTCATTTGTAAAGACACACAGAGGCAGAGCACTGAAGCTAAGCTGAGATTCTAAGGCGGGGTTGCTAAGAAATCTCATGAGTGTTTCAGTTGTAGAGAGGGGAATTTAGGCCAAGGGGATGATCTGATCCCAGGGTCTAGAATCAACAAGAGGTAGAGATCATCTCAGAGAGGCAGCACAGAGAAGCAAGAGGGTAGTAATTTGTGCTACGCAGGTGCTGCGCAGTCCCTCAAGGACATCGTAATTGCTGCAGGAAACCCTCAGGGGTTACGCAGAGACCCTAAGGGGCAGCGTACGGACTACGTCACCCAGTCTGGGGTAACACAACCCTTTCCGGAGCAGCGCTCAAAGGGGCTTCAGAGGCTGACGCAAAGGCTTCAGGGGCAGCACTGGGGTTTTTAGGCCCTAATTTTGGCTGAGTTCTGTAAATCTCGTTTGAGGGTGTGCATTAGTCATTATTTTGGCACTAGATCAACCAGTGAGCTGTAGATTTAATAATTTCTCTGTTAGGTTTTCCAGATCTAGAACCCAGGCTTGTTGTATTCAAAAAATTCTTAATAATAAAACCCTCCAGTAGCCAGAAGACCAGTTTTCCCGCATTGGGTTTTTCTAGGGACTATTTGTCCAGAAATAACTGTGTCACTTTGTCTATGTGTGCATGAACTTGTTCTAGATCTGGATTGGTGGAGATCTGTTATGTGTTTTGCTTCGATTTTAACTTGAATTTATTTCAATTAATAACTTGTCTAAGTAGGAGGAGCATAACCAAATTAACAGTAAATAATTTCTGCATTCCACAGAGACATGATGCTCATTTCATCATTAATTCATCTCACACGACTCTCTCTTATCTGATTGGTCTGTACAGCCTTAGAGGCTTCTCTCTCCTCCACACGTGTGAAATTAGGAAGCTGGAAATTTCGGATTGTTTTTTATGGCTTTTTTCTGGAGCGTTGATTGTGGGTCAAACCTCACTGTTTGACTGTGTTTTTGAGGCAGAAATTTCGATCTAGGAAGGCCGCATTTGAGGGCACAAAAATTGAGGTCAACCGTTGACTTTTGGCCACAACATTTATTGCAGCGTTGACTGGTTTGACTGCAGATTTTGATTGCTGATTTGACAATTTTGTGGACTGGTTTTTAGGGTGAGTTTGACTCTGAAGAAAGGCCGAGTTTGACCATGTTTGACTGAACCTGATTGGAGGTTGAAAGGGTTGGTTTGACCAACAAAGTCTTTGCTGGCTAGGGCATCCTGTTGACTGCTGTAAAATTCATTTCTCTATATCTTTGCTGAATTAGAAGAATTACAAATTCTTGTATCTTGTATTGGCTTGTCTTCGTCGATTTAATTTTATGTTCTATCAACATTTACTTTCAATGGTTATGTGATTGCAAATCTGAATTGGGCTAATAAGAAAGATTGAAGTACACTGCACTAGGCATAGAACATACCATGGTTGTCTAAAATTAACATGGTGTCAGAGCTAAGGTGAAGACAAAGCCCAAGCAAGTCTGAAAATCACGAAAGAAGTTGAATAATCAAAGACCAGGATCAATGGCCTCCTTATCATACAAGGGTTTCAAGTCTGATGAAAAGCTGATTGATAAGTCTGGTTATCATGCTTGGAAAATGTCTTTGGATTTGACATTGGAAGACCAAGATGTTATGGATTATGTGCAGGGGAAGATCAATGAGCGTCCATCAAATGCACCGGTTGCACTAAGACAAAGTACAAGAAAGGGGAAGTCAAGGTGAAGAAGATCATCAGGAATTCTATTCATAAGCACTTGGTTGATTATGTCTCTGAGCTAGGCACATCTAAGGAGATATATGATAAGTTGGTTAGCATGTTCAAGGCTAGCAATGCTAATCAAATTCTATTTTTGAAGAACAAGTCGAAGGAGATTAAGAAGGGCAAACGAGAATCCGTCCAATCATATTTTATGAGGCTCACCGAAATCAAGAATAATCTCTTAGCTATTGGAGAAGCCATAAATGATCGAGAGCTCACTCTCGTTGCTCTTGGAGGACTCCCCCGGGAATGATATGTTGATTTTGTAGCATTGAAAAGTGTTCCAAGTATCATATTTTGTGAGGAGGCTTGGACATTAGTATTCCGAAAAACCTAAAAACCATTTGTGGAAATTCCACTTGATTCATGTTTTATTAAAATAATTAATTATTTTAATGTGATCCCTAAGTCTAAACTTAGGGAAATTAAATAATTAAAGAGTATTAATAAAAGAGAGTGTGAATCTTCTAGAAAACAAAGATCAAGTTATGTTTTAATCTAGCCATTGATTAGAGATCTAATTTGGGCCGTTGATTCATCAACAAGAAGATTATAAGAGAAGGCTTGAGGGTCGTTTGGAAAGCAAGCCGGGGCACACACTCAGTACTTGAAAGAAATCGATTATGAAGGAATAGAATTCTGTTTCAGAGGGAGAGGTTGTAGAGGTAGAGTTGCAAAGGCAGAAGAAGGAAGGGGAAGTCAACAGAGGCAAAGAAATGCAGGAGGAGGACGTAGGGGCGACAATGCTGAGCATGCAAAAGACCATGTAGAGTGACGCAGAGGGAGCTAAGGTGTCTCCCGAGCGTCAGAAATTCTCTCGAAGGATTTAGGGAATTTATCTCAGGTGTATTCTAGAACTCTGCTCGTAAAATTTTTGTAAATGATTTTCCCTGCTGAAGAATAATACAAACCTTCATCTGCTGCACCGGTTTTCTTGCATTGGGTTTTTTCGGGGACATTTGTCGAAAAATAATTGTGTTCATGTGCTATTGCATTATATGTGTTATGTTCTATTTTCTGCTTATGGTTAAGTGAATACTGCAGTTGTGTTTATTTTAGAATTTATTGGAAAAATCTGTAAATAACTTATCATAAAATAAGTAGGTGAAATAAATCTATCTCTGCAGTAGTGTTTCAGTTTGAAATTTCACATGGTATCAGAATGTAGCAACAAAACTTGTAGCTTTTGTTGACTTAATAGCGAAATACACAAGAGGTATTTTAATAATAATATTTTATTAATAATTGTATGATATGATAAGATAAGATGATTGAAAGTTACAATGAGGCCCTACTTATATACCTATGCAGGTGGCCTTTCACGAACAGGCATGTCTTTTAGACATGCCTTTTCAGCTAACTAACAACTACCTAACATAATCACTATTTGATTAGTTAGTAATTATATTTATTCTATTTTATACAAATTATATTTGTTACATTGCCTCTTCCTTTAAAAGCTTTGTCCTCAAAGTTTAATTTCTGACAATTTCCTTCATCTGGCATTTGTCATCTTGGGTTTGTGTAATTCATCACAGATACATTGGCATGTATAATTCTCCAGTATTGCTGTCTTGTATAATTTTACGGGCCATATTGTCTTGGATTTAGAGCTATCACTTTTTTTTTTTTTTTTTTAATTAAATTTATTTATTTATTATTAAGTAACTTTATAATTTTTTTTTAATAAAGTAACTTTATAAATTTATAAAGTAACTTTAATAAATTTATAAAGAACTTAATTATTAAAACTTCTTTGTTTTATTAAATTTATAACTAATAGATTCCTAACGTTGTGTCCTTCTCTGTGGCTTTTCATTGTTTCATGGCATTGGTTCCGCGAGAGATTGTATAAGGAAAATGCATGTAACCCGGCTCTTGATTACTATGACTCTGCCTTATCTGTCGGGAGCGTTGCGTAGTCCAACATCGGAAGATTCGGTTCCGTTCACCAGACCTGCCGGAGTAAGGGCTTCGAAAGGCACGGAAAATGAATTCATCCGGTTCAATGGGCCCGCCTCTGTATATCGTGTTAGAGCTGGGCCGCGGATAGAATTTTGCCGGAGAAGGGGGGCGATGCAGCCAGCGTCGATTGCTGGTGCGATAGTGTGGACATGCTCCCTTCTGTTTGGGGTGTGACGACAATATAAAAGACATTGTCATTATTATATCGATACCACCAAATAATTCATAGAGTCACGTATGAATGGGTGCCCGGATCTGCCCCTCTTGACCGTTGACTGGGAGACCCACTAGGCATCGCCGTCGGAGGAGCAGTAGCAGCAAGTTGAATGGCGGCAGTGGTAGCTGTAGTTGCAACGCAACGCGTCGCCGTCGGTGGGGAGTTTCTCATTTCATCGACTATACCATATATTTTCTTTCTTATGAGCATCTCACTGAAAGTGTTGGACTGAGATGTCATAAACACTTGCATAAACACCTGAGCAAAACACATGGTGTTGTTTGAAAACATGAAGACCTTCCCACAAAGCATCTGCAATCACCGTGTCAGATCTTTGCACATTCTGAGCTTCTTTTAGATGCTTCAAATGATCCTAGGAAGTTTTCTCTGCTCTGATCTGCTTATCTGTGTCGTCCAAGAGAGAATTTGACTGTGACTGATGAGACATATAATACGATGCCTGCTTAAAATTTGGAGTCAGACCTAAATGATAGAGCAACACCATTGTATCAAATAATTCTTCTTCCCTTAAGGCACCAGATAACACTTGAGTCGACCTTGATACAACAGTTTTCTACTGTTGAATTGGTTGATATCTTAGATCAGAATCGGTCTGCTCACTTGAACTGGGTTTATCTACTATCTCATTACCATAGCTACTTGAAGTACATTCTGTGCTAACATTTGTTGGCCTTTCTGGAATAGCATTTCCATGACTACTAGAACATCTGTTGACAAATTTCACAATATTCTTCCCACTTTCTTCAGAGGAGCAGCTTGTATTATCACTCTCATTATCGTTTGCAGCAACAACAACATGAGGGGGTTGCGTTGGAGATGAAAATTTATTGGGGTTATCTTTACCTTTATCATCATCCAGACTGTCTCCAATTTTAAGGTCATCTACATAATTATCTTCACAATTGTCTTCCTTTTTTTCTTCTCTTTCTTCATATTCCCAACCAGATTCGGAATTTGAGTGGCTTCCTTTTTGTTTCTCAACATAGCCTTCTTCCAGATTATCTTTATCTGAATCTAAGTCAGCTTCATCTTTTTCTGTTTTTTCAACAGTTTCCTCATCATCTTCATCCTTATCGAGGATTTTTTCATTTTTTTTAAGACTGGTTGTAATTTATGCACATGATTTTTCTATTTGCTGAAGCTTTTCTTGAATTTTTATAATGTGATCACTTTTTCAGGATCTACGCTTAATGGCACATTGTATGGTAAACAATGTTCATAGGCTCGTAAACTACATTCATAGGCTTGTAAGACTATATTGTGCGACATGGCTTCAACTTGGCTTCGATATATCTCTGATGGCTTTGATATGGCTCTGATACCACTGTAGCAACAAAACTTGTAGCTTTTGTTGACTTAATAGCGAAATACACAAGAGGTATTGTAATAATAATATTTTATTAATAATTGTATGATATGATAAGATAAGATGATTGAAAGTTACAATGAGGCCCTGCTTATATACCTATGCAGGTGGCCTTTCACGAACAGGCATGTCTCTTAGACATGCCTTTTCAGCGAACTAACAACTACTTAACATAATCACTATTTGATTAGTTAGTAATTCTATTTATTCTATTTTATACAAATTATATTTGTTACACAGAACAAAAGACGAGTAAGAGAAGAGGAGGTTTTGCAATGGAACGAAGGTTCAACAGTGATGCAGCATCAACTCTGAAAGGTTTCCGCAGTCCTCCAGAATGCATGGAAGAACAGAGGGATCATGACATTTTAGTTCTGGCATCTAGTCTAGAAGAGGATTTTGCGTGTGTGTCAAGCATGGCCTCTCCAGAGGTCTGGTATGTTGACAGTGAAGCATCTGCTCACATGACGGGAGTTTGAGAATGCTTGTCGAGCTACCAGGAGGAGCAAATTAATTTTCAAATCACTATGGGAAACAAGGCAAAATGTACGCCTATTGGAAGAGGCACCGTAATATTTCAAACATAAGCTGGCAACAAGCTTCGGGCCACCAACGTACTGTATGTACCAAGATTGGGGATGAACTTGCTCTCAGTGTCTCAACTTCAAAACAAGGGTTACGATGTACACTTTATTGGCAACAAAGTTTATGTCAAACACTCGAGTTGGAAAAAGAAGGCACAAATTGGAATAAGGAGCCATAAACTGTACAAGTTACAGCTCGAGTCCCCAATGGCACTGATAGGCAGTACTGATGAAAGAGATTTGAATGAATTATGGCATAGAATGGGGCATCTACATCATGGAGGCTTGAGAATTCTCAAGAAGACTGTCACGGGAGCTTCGAAACTTAGCACCAAGCGAGACGATGTCTGCAGGGGGTGTGTATTAGGGAAGTATGCTAAGGCAGCATATCCAAAAAGCAGCAATAGGTCCAAGAGTGTGTTGGGATTGATACTCTCAGACATCTGTGGACCAATGTCCACGAATGCTCTCAGTGGTGCAAAGTATTTTGTCACCTTTATCGATGACCATTCCAGAAAGACATGGATCTACTTTTTGAAGACCAAAGACGAGGTCTTTGAGCGATTCAAAGAGTATAAGTCTCTGGTAGAGAATCTAACAGGAAAGCGAATCAAGACATTGCGATTAGACAATGGTGGAGAGTACATTGACAAAGAGTTCACAAGGTTCTGTGCAAATGAAGGCATCAAGAGAGAATGGGCTGCTCCATATAATCCGAAGCAGAATGGGGTCGCAGAGAGGAAGAACAAGACTATTGTGGAAACTGCGAGGGCAATGCTGTATGACCAAGACATGCTGAAATTTCTGTGGGCTGAAGCTTGTAATACAACTGTGTATGTACAGAACATGGTTCCTCATAACGCATTGGGAATGGTTACTCTTGAGAGTGCGTTCACTGGCAGCAAGCCTGAAGTGAGCCACTTTAGGATATTTAGCAGTATAGCGTACTTCCATGTACTCGATGAGAACAGGAAGAAGTTGCATTAGGCTGCTGAAAAGGGGTACCTTGTGGGATATAGTGAGAATGCGAATGCTTACCATATCTATATTCCAAAGTGTAGGAAGATAGTAGTGAGACGAGATGTGAAGTTCATGGAGGAGAGAGCCTTCTAAAGGTCCCAAGAAATGTCTTCAGCTATGCAGTTTGAGGAGGATCCGTTGGTCCAGCCACAACGACCTATAGATGATGGCTCTAGTACCTCTCCAAGGCACAAGGATCCTATGGAATGTCTTTCCGAGGAAGTGCAAGAAGGAGAGCAAGTGAATCCACCTACCACCAGTGGAAGAACGAGTAGAGAACTACAACAGACTCTGAGGGATGTAGAAGAGTTTGTTGGAGCTCCTAAAAATGATAAGAGGGAACATAGGCAGCCAAACAGGTACCAGGCATTGGTAGCATAGGTTGGAGAACCCTCTAGTTTTCAGGAGGCAGTTCAACATCAGGTGTGGGTAGATGCTATGGTGGAGGAGTACAGCTCCATCATGACTAATGATGTCTGGGAAGTAGTTCCTAGATCTTCGTACAAGTCGGTTGTAGGTTCGAGATGGATCTACAAGATTAAGTATGCTGCAGATGGCAGCATAGAGAAATTCAAAGCCATGTTTGTGGCTAAGGGGTATGCACAGAAGGAAGGGATCGACTATGAAGAAACCTTTGCCCTTGTAGCTCGGTATACTTCAATCAGATCCGTCATCTCCCTTGCAGCGCAGATGGGATGGGAAATTCACCAGATGGATGTCAAGATTGCGTTCTTGAATGGGGTGATAGAAGATGAAGTGTACATAGAACAACCAGAGGGTTTTGAGACGCATGAGCATAAAAACTTATGTATGCAGGCTTAAGAAAGTCTTGTACGGACTGAAGCAAGCCCCTAGAGCTTGGTATGGGTGAATTGATAGCTACTTGAAGAAGGTGGGATTTGTCAAGAGTGATGCAAATCCCAACCTCTACTATCTAAGAGTAGGGGATGAGCCTCTAATATTTGTGTTATATGTAGATCTGTTTTTGACTGGATCATCTAGGCTCATCAAAGATTGCAAGGAAAATGTGGCTACAAAATTCGACATGAAGGATCTAGGGCGGATGCACTATTTTCTGGGTTTGGAAGTTTCGCAGCAAAAGGGTGAAATCTTCCTTGGGCAAGGAAGATATACTACAGAGATTCTGAAGAGACTTTAGATGGAGGACTGTATACCCATGGCTACACCAATGATCACAAACTGGAAGAAAATCGACACGTCCGAGGATGATGAGGCTGATCCTACCTTGTATAGGCATCTCATAGGATCATTGATGTACCTGGTCAACACTAGACCAGACATCTGTTATGCCGTGAATACCCTCAGCCAGTTCATGGTAGAACCAACGAGGGCTCACTCATCACTTCCCAGGCATCGTTTGTCATGATGGAGCTATACTCCTCCAACATGGCATCTACCCACACTTGATGTTGAGTTGCCTCTCGAAAGCTAGAGGGTTCTCTAACCTGAGCCATTAGTGCCTGGTATTTGTCAGTTTGCCTCCGTATCCTCTTCCCGTCTCTAGGGGCTCCAACAAATTCTTCTGCATCCCTCAGAATTTGTTGGAGTTCTCTGCTTGGTCTTCGACTGGCGGTGGGTGGTCTTACCTACTCTTCTACTTGTTCTTCTTCGGAAGAACTCTCCTCAGAATCCTTGTGTCGTGGAGAGGCACTTGACCCATCCTCTGTAGGCCGTTGAGGCTGTATTAGTGGATCCTCCTCAATTTGCGTATATGTAGCCATTTCCCGGGATCTTCTGAAGTTTCTCACCTCCATGAATTTCACACCTCGTCTTACTACGATCTTCCTGTTTTTTGGAATATATATGCGATATGCCTTCACATTTTAACTATAGCCCACAAGATAAACCTTTTCCACATTTGATCCAATTTCTTCCTCTTCTCATTTGGTACGTGGCAATACAATGTTGAGATTTTGTGTATTTGGAGTAGCATCAGTTGTGCTCTAGCTCCCAAACTTTGTGGAGGGACTAGAGTTCACCTGATCTACAAGACTCATAAATGGATTTGGGAAATTTCATCTGGTTTAGGAGATATTAAATTAATTAATTATTTTAATGTATTTCCTAAGTTAAAACTTAGGGAACTTAAATAATTAAAGTGAATCTAATTAAACATGTGATGAAATTGTCCTAAGTCACACGGATGAAGGTTTTTTTAATCTTAGTCATTGATTCAAGATTTGATCATGGCCGTTGATTTGTCAACTAGAAAAGTATAAAGGAAAGGCTTGGGGTCATTTGTAAAGATACATAGACGCAGAGCACTGAAGCTAAGCTGAGATTCTAGGGCGGGTTTACTAAGAATACTCAGAAGCGTTTTAGCTGCAGAGAGGGGAATTTAGGCCAAGGGGATGATCTGATCCCGGGGTCTAGAATACACAAGAGGCAAAGATCACCTCAAGGACAACGCAGAGGAAGGCAACAACAAGGACAACGCGATTTTCACAGAAACCCTCAGGCTACGCAGACACTTCAAAGGTAGTGATTAAGTGCCACCCAATCTCGGGGTAACGCAATTCCTTCCGAGTGCCGAGGGTTTGGAGAATTTCCATGTGGCTAACATAGAGGTTTCCTTTCAGTGCTTCAGAGGTTGACGTAGAGGCTTTAGGGGCAGCGCTGGGGTTTCTAGGCTCAATCTTGGTCGAGTTCGTAAATCCCGCTTGAGGGTGTCAATCGCTGAATATTTGGCCCTAGATCAGCCAAAGGAGTTAGGATCTAGTGTTTTCCTACGATATGGAACCTTTTTGTGTATTCAGAAATATTCTTAATAATAGAACCCTCCAGCAGCCAAAGACCAGTTTTCCCACATTGGGTTTTTCCGGGGACTATTTGTCCAGAAATAACTGTGTCACTTTGTCAATGTGTACATTTGCTTATTCTAGATCTGAATTGGTAGAGATCTGTTATGTGTTTTGCTTCGATGTTAACTTGAATTTATTCAGTTATTAACTTATCTAAGTAGGAGGAGCTTAACCGGATTAACAGTAATAATTTCTGCATAAGATATAAAATTCAAAAATTTCTACATGGTATCAGAGCAATTGCAGATCTAGGAGGGACACCAACTAAAGAGATTGAAGGTTCTAGCTACAGAAAGCAACTGGAAAAATAGCAGAAACGTAGATTTGAAGGGACAACACAGTTTTCAGTAGCAGATTCACGCAAAGGGAAGGGTGACGCTGTCTAGCGCCGTGTCCTAGCAAGCCTACGCAATTACTGCGCAGAGGCAGCTCAGAAACAACGCTGGTTTGGTCTGAAGCTAGCTAGTGTGATTCAGATCTAAATCTATTAGATCTAGAAAAGACTGCAGAAAAGCTGTAGAAATTCAGAAGAGCTGGTGGGGTTAAAATTCTAAAGTTTTCAAATTTTCAGCCTTAGCACAAGTGACAAAGATTGGGAGGAGATGGGAAGGGTGACGCTGTGCAGCATCGTGTCCTAGCAAACCTACGCAATTACTGTGCAAAGGCAGCTTAGAAACAACGCTGGTTTGGTCTGAAGCCAGCTAGTGTGATTTAGATCTGAATTTGTCAGATCTAGAAACGACTGCAGAAAAGCTGCAGAAATTCAGAAGAGCTGGTGGGGTTAAAATTTTGAAGTTTTCAAATTTTCAGCCTTAACACAAGTGACAAAGATTGGGAGGAGATCAACTTCTCAAGAAGTTGCTTGCCAAAGGAAACTTAGAATTTGATCAGAGGATCAAAGAAGAAGCTGAATCATAGTTGATTTGGTAGATTTATAAGGAGGGAAATCAAACGCTTTCAGAGAGCAAGACCTTATTTCTACTGGCCTTAGATCCATTTCTCTAGCAAAGAGAAAAAGGATTATCGACACACTCGAGCAAATGTTTCCTCAGGAATTCAAGATCGTGATAGGCTAGATGGAGCCTCAAACTTTTCAGCTTTGGAAGAGGATCCCTGTCCTTATATACAATCAAGAGACCATGCACGTACCTAGCCACACTAACATATGCGGATTCTCCTTCGAAACATAAGGAAGCCGTCGGCGTTGCCACTGACAGTGGATAGTATCAAGGACCATGTTGTACCACACATAGCCGAGAAGAAGACAACTAACGAGATGTGGAAGGCCTTGACTTCCTTGTATGAGGGAAAGTTTGTCCAAAGAAAATGCCGTTGGAGACCCAAATGGAGGTCATTCATGATGACCAAGGGAGAAGACATGGAGCACTTCCTCGGCATTCATATAAATCTGAGATCACCGACGAACAGCAACGGTTGATGATGCTGTGATAGTCAAGGCTGCCCTCAATGCAGTCACGAATGAGTGGGAAACCTTTGTCCAAAGTAACTTGGGCAGAGCGGAACTCCCAGATTGCGACAGCTTGTGGTCAATTCTACGTCAAGAAAAACTCCGCAGATTCACCAAGAGGCAGCACAGCACAGGATTGAGCAAAGTGAAGAAGGAAGATGAGGAAGATGCAACCTTGGCATCAAAGAAGCAGCCAAAGAAGAAGGATCTTTCAAAGATCAAGTGCTTCTAGTGTGGTGAAATGGGACATTTTGCCAGCCATTGTCCGAAAAAGAAAAGGGACAAAGAAGCCTCTTCTTCCAAAGCAGTTGTGGCAGATGATGGGTTAGGAGATGATGTAGCCATGAGTGCTCATGAACCACGGAGGTGGGGTGACATGGACATGTAGAAGAACTACATGGAAGAGAGGCGAGATCCTTGAGCAGCTCATCTCTTAGATCACAAGCGAGCTATGGCAGCCTTAAGACAGTAGCAGGACAAGTGGAGCAGTGGGTGAATAGATCACAGATGAGGCAAAAGTAGAGGCAGATCTAAAGGCTGGGAGGAGCAACGCAGAGCAAAGCAGCAGCAGCGTAGAAGCAGTAGCAGCGCAGAGGCTGATGTGACTTCAACAGCACAGAGCAATGTTGCTTACGTAGTGCAGAGTTGCGGCAGCACAGAAGGCTTCAGAGGGACAATGGAGTGCAGCAACAGCGTGATAGATTTCAACACAAGGAGCTGATGTGACTTCAGCAGTGCAGAGAAAGTCTAATTACGCAGGCAGAGCTGTAGTTGTGCATTGTTGTTTAGATGCCAGCACAAATCTGTAGCCTATGGAGCTTCAGTGATGAAGATGCATCCCATCAGACTTGTTTGTCAAAGATTGGCCAGGAGATTCAGTTGTTTCTCTTAACAATTGAAGTTGCAGTGCAGCAGATCAGCAGTGGCAGTGCTATGAGCAGCACAGATGCAACATATTGAGAGGGAGCTGCAGTACAGTGGTTGCAGTGGTAGTGGCAGAGTCATGGGAAAGAGTACAGAATGGCAGCAGCAATGCAAAGTTCAGTAGCAGGAGGCCAAGCTTCAACAGCACAGAACCAGTGCCCAAAATCATGTAATACATAAGTCTGATGTATTGCTAGAGCACACCCTTGATGCTAAGAGGGAGTGTTGAGATTTTGTGTATTTGGGGTAGCATCAGTTGTGCTCTAGGTCCCAAACTTTGTGGAGGGACTAGAGTTCACCTGATCTACAAGACCCAGAAATGGATTTGGGAAATTTCATCTGGTTTAGGAGATATTAAATTAATTAATTATTTTAATGTATTTCCTAAGTTAAAACTTAGGGAACTTAAATAATTAAAGTGAATTTAATTAAATATGTGATGAAATTGTCTTAAGTCACACAGATCAAGCTTTCTTTTAATCTTAGCCATTGATTCAAGATCTGATCATGGTCGTTGATTTGTCAACGAGAAAATTATAAAGGAAAGGCTTGGCGTCATTTGTAAAGACACATAGAGGCAGAGCGCTGAAGCTAAGCTGAGATTCTAGGGCGGATTTGCTAAGAATTCTCAGAAGTGTTTCACCATAAGACCTGGGAATTTAGGCCTAGGGGATGATCAAATCCCGGGGTCTAGAATACACAAGATAGTGGTGAGGCATGCTTTATACTGTCACAGAGTGCGTATTACATCAATAAATCATAGAACTCTGTTTAAACGTGAGCCAAAGGAATATAAAGACGAATCCTAGATATCTGAGCAATTTAAAAAAGCCATGCGAACACACAATGCGTGCTACTGGATAAGCAATTTGAGCCTTTAATAATATAATGATCTGCTTTTAGGGATGCACTAGTTCATGAATTCAAGCCAACAAAAGGATGTTCAACCTACTTTAAACCAAGCACTGATACCATGTTGGAAAATCGAAAGGTTTTCAACTTATCATTAGATTTGCCTTTCATGAGTAATTGCTCGTGAATATTGTTGGCTTCTTATTAATTTTATTCTATTCCTTTCATTAAACAATTATCAAAATATAAACATGAAGATCACAAAAGACAATAGGACACAAGATATAGGCTCCAAGTTGGGGCAAAACCCTCCAAGGGGAAAACCCAGAAAAAATATCTTCTTATAGAATCAAATCAAATGAGATATCCAAGACCCATAACCACAGAAATCTACTCCTCTAGACGCCAAGTCAAATCATTATTCCTTCCAACAAACTGATCAACAAGAGACCAACAACAAGAGATGTACCAAGGCATATCTTCCACAAATCCTAGCTTAAGAAGAAATCCTTTCTTTCGGAAGCTCATCCAACTTTTTAGTTGCAGTCACAGTCAGTGGGTGGACAGGTCATACAAAAGGGCGATGAGGAGACAATGCAGTATGAGGAGGAGAGAGATGAGAGAGTGGAGGTAGCCACTCAGTCAATGTGTGTTTCCCAGTAAAGGGAGGAGGACCAAGTGGGCTGAGAAGCTGATTCAGGAGCCATAGGAGAGGGTTGGGGCACCCAACTCTAGCTTTAGGCAGAGCAAACAACCACAAAGGTACTCTGGCTACATGGCACTTATTACAAAGTTAGTTGAATTAGAGCCTTCTAGCTTTAAAGCGGCTGAGTCTCAACAAGTATGGAGAGATGCTATGGCTGGGAAGTATAACTCCTTTATGTAGAATGGTGTTTGGGATGTTGTGCCAAGACCAGAGCATAAGACAATGATTGGATCCGAATGGGTCTATACGATTAAGCATGGAGCAGATGGGAGCATCAAGAAGTACAAGGTTATATTTGTAGCCAAAGGCTTCTCCCAAGTAGAGGGTATAGACTATGATGAAACATTTGCTCTAATTGCCCTCTTCTAATCCATCAAGACTAATATTGCCTTGACAGTGCATATGGGGTGGAAACTCCACTAGATGGACGTTAAAACAACCTTTCTCAATGGAAAAGTTGAGGAGGAAATTTACATTGAGCAGTTGGAGGGGTATGAGACACATAGTAGGGAGTTGCATGTGTGCAAGCTCAAGCGAGCTCTCTATGGGCTCAAGCAGGCCCCATGAGCATGGTGTTCGCGCATAGACAACTATCTTCTTGGACTGGGCTTCAACAAGAGTGAAGCTGACCTCTAACTTGTACGTTATTGTGGTTGGGGGGTAACCTCTCATTCTTGTATTGTACATTGATGATCTCACCTTGAAAGGGGACACGAAGCTCATCAAGGATTGAAAGACTAATCTTGCATTAGAGTTTGACATGAAGAATGTGGGATTGATGCACTGCTTCCTTAGATTGGAGGTTTGGCAGGGTGATGGGTAGATTTTCTTAGGACAAGGCAAGTATGCTTTGGAAATTCTCAAGAAATCCAGGATGTCGGATTGCAGGCCTATGGCCACTCCTTTAGTGACAAATTGGAGGAAGATAGATGCTTGCAAGGCAGAATGTGTGAATGCTGTACTCTACAGGAAGTTGATAGGGTTGTTGATGTATTTGGTGAACACACTACCAAATATTTGCTATGAAGTAAAGCAACTCAATCAATTTATGGTAGAACCCACAAGAGTGCATTGGGTAGCTACTAAACATGTATTGAGGTGTTTCGGGGGCATAATTGACATTGGGCTATTGTACAAGAGAGTAGATGAAGTGAAGTTGACAAACTTTGCAGATGCAGATTGGGCAAGGAGCCAACAGACAAAAAAATCACTTTAGGTTGCGCATTCAATGTGGGATCAATTGTTGTTTCCTAGTTTAGCAGGAAGTAAAGATAAGTAGCACTGAGCTCAACAAAGGCTGAATACATTTCTACTAGTATGGAATCTTGTGAGGCCATTTGGCTGAGAAAGTTACTTGTAGGACTCTTAAGTCAAAGTTTGGAACCAACAATCATTCACTGTGATAATTGGAGCTGCATCAAGCTCTCCGGTAATCCAGTGCTTCATGACAGGTCCAAGCACATTGAAATCAGGTACCATCATCTCGAGATTGTGTGCAAAAGGAAAAATCCAGCTTCGATATGTCACTACAACAAAGCAAATAACATATATTTTGACTAAGGCTTTCCCAAGGGCAACTTCGTATTTCACAGAGGTAAGCTAGGTATTGTGGAGAACCACTTCCTCTCTAAGAGGGAGTGTTGAAGTTAGAGAGAAAAGTGGTCTAGCTAAGTTTAGCAGGGGACCCACATTCCACCAAGGTGTAGTTTTTAATATTCTCTCTAAAGTTGACTTTGGAAATATTTAAATTTCCTTAAGTTAAATTTGAGTTGATCTTAGCGCTTGGATTATTGGCATCTCAACCATAGATCTCGTTGGTGGGCCCTGTTGAAAGATTGTTGAAAGATCGATAGGGGAAACAGTGAGGGTGATTTCCCTTTACTTAATAATTGCTTGTGAAGTTATGTTGTCTTCTTATTACTTTATTATGTTTTGTTCATCAAGCAATTACCAAAACCATAAACAATGAAGATCACAAATAGACATTGAACACAAGATGTAGGCTCCAAGCCAGGGCAAAACCCCTTTAAGGGGAAAACCCAGAAAATTATTCTCTTCTTATAGAATCAGATCAAATGAGAAATCCAAGACCCAAACAACAAGACCAAGACCTCCCAACAATACCCAAGTTGGTCCTCCTTCCAAGCTCTTCCAACAAAATCAAAGTCAACACAAGTCAACTCAAGCAAAAACCTTTCAAATAATAGAAATTAATAGAAATTTGCTACTACTGGTGAAATCGAACGAAAATCAAGAGATTACAAATTTCCTCTTCTATTATGTGGAATGGAACTCACAATTTAGAAACACATGCAATTACATGCAACCATTAAAACCACAAGAACACAATGATTTTATAGGGTATCCCAATTGGGAAAAACCCCTTTGTTGCTTTTCATTAATCAGATGAGAATGAGAGACTATTACAATGTCTTGCTTTGATCGTTAAGCACAACTTACATTGTAAACCCGTTCTCCTGCCGACTGTCTTGCTTTGGCTAACATTTAGCCAACTCAAGGCCCCAACTTGCTCCTATTTCCTTGCTCAATCCTGGAGGAAATTAGCTCCTAAAAGATAGGAATTTTCTCCTATTTGCTTGTGCAATTGCCAAGGAATGATTCACTTGCTTAATTGCCAAGCCTACACACCCAAATGGTATACAATTGATAATTACAATGTGCCTTTTCCTCCACTCCAACTGGGCAATTCGAATTTTATTCATGTCTAGGCTATTTTTAGCTGATTGACTAGTTTAACTGAGAGGTCACTAAGTTAACAACAGCTCTACTACTCAATTGACCTTTAATTGACTCAACTAGTTAGTTGAGCTCAGTTAACTGAGACAAACTGAAAATAACTGAACTAGATTGCTAAATTTGAGCAATCACTACATCCACAACTCTACTTCCAACCTATAACTCAAATTTACTGAGTAAACAAGTAGACAAGGCTACGTCACACAAGTTAACTGCAAACCAAGTCATCCTGATGATGTGGAAAATCGAATTGCTAAATTTGATTAAGGCACAAGTCAAATTTAGCCTTTCTTGCTACAATTTCTAAGACTCCCTCTTAGCAAGAAAGGGATTTTGCACCACCCTTATCCGACACTTGTGGAATTCGAATTTGCCTCTTGACAATGCCTTTGTCAAGATATCTGCATCTTGCTCCTCAGTTGGAATGTACTATAGCATCATAATTCTCCTCTGCACACAATCCCGCAAGTGATGGCAGCTGATATAAATGTGCTTGGACCTGTCATGAAATACTGGATTCTCAGAGAGTTTGATACAACTCTGATTATCACAATAAATCACTGTCGGATCCATCTCGTGACTAAAAATACCAACAAGTATTTTCCTCATCCATATGGCCTCACACGCTGCTTGACTTGCAACCATGTATTCAACCTCTGCTGAGCTGAGTGCCACAAACCTCTGTTTCGTGCTATACTAGGAAATAGCTGCAGACCCAATACTAAAGATAGCACTTGAAGTACTTTTCCTATTTGATGGACTTCCGACCTAATCTACATCAGTGATCCTTGGAGCTTCACTCCCTCTATCCTCCTGTACCATAACCCATACCTGGTTGTGCCTCTGAGGTACCTCAACACATGCTTTGCTGCCCTCCAATACAACTTGGTAGGCTTCACATTGGCTTGACTCAACTGATTAATTGCATAGCATATGTCAGGCCTCATGCTCACCAGATACATCAAGAATCCCACAAGCTGTCTGTAGATGGTGGCATCTACTGCCTCTCCTGAAGAAGCACTCTCCTTCCTCCAGTTTGTAGCTAGAGGTGTGTCCATAGGTTTGCAATTCTCCATGTGAAATCTCTGAAGTATTTCAGAGGCATACTTCCCTTGATTCACAAACAACTCACCATCACTTTGCCATACTTCTAGCCCAAGGAAGTAATGCATCAAGCCCATGTCTTTCATCTCAAATTCTCTTGCAAAGTCCTCCTTGCAAGAGTGGATCAATTGCTTATCCCTTGTAAGTATTAAGTCATCAACATAGAATACCAAGATAAGCAACTTGCCATCTACCACAACGTGATAGAGATTGGCACTGCTTCGCTTTTGGTGAAGCCCAATCCATTGAGATATGTATCAATCCGAGTGTACCATGCTCGAGGCGCCTATTTGAGACCATACAGGGCTTTCCTGAGTCTACACGCATGTGTTTCCCTGTCATATGTCTCAAATCCCTCTGGCTGCTCTATGTAAATTTCTTCCTCAACAACACCATTGAGAAAGGCGGTCTTCACATCCATTTGGTGGATCTTCCACCCCATTTGCGCAACTAATGCTAGAATGGTTTTGATTGAGGAATATCTTGCCACTGGGGCAAATGTTTCCTCATAGTCCACTCCCTCTAATTGAGAGAAGCCTTTGGCCACAAATATGGCCTTGTACTTCTTGATGCTCCCATCAGCTACATGCTTGAATTTGTAGATCCATCTGGAACTAACCACTGACTTGTTCTCTGGTCTCGGCACTACCTCCCATACATTGTTCTTCATGATGAAGTCATACTCCTCCACCATGGCATCGACCCACACTGGTTGAGAAATTGCTTCCTCAAATGAAGAAGGCTCTGTCTCAATGATTTCTGTAATGAGAGCCATTACCCAGTGTACCTCTCTAGTGAGCTCCTCAGCCTGTGCTCATATGTAGGAGCTCCCATATGCTCCTGTGCATACTGTACCAATTTGTCAGCTCTTTTGTTCTCTTCCTCCCCTCTCTTGAAGGTTCTGGTTGAGTGGGTGCCTCCACTCGGCCTCCTATTTGCTCCTCTGCATGCGGTAGCTCCACAGCGTCCTAAAGCTCTATCCGAAGCTCCTCCTTTGGAACTAAAAGCTCCTCCTCTGGTGGAATACTGAACTCTTGCTCTAGACAGGCATCTCATAGCCTTCTCCTCATCAAATTTGACATCTCTCCTCACTACTATCACCCTGAGTGAGGTCAAATATACCTTATAGTTATGTGGTGTCTCTATATATCCTACAAAGACTCGCATCTTAGTTGTAGGCTCAAGTTTCTTCCTGGTATCCTTGGAAACATGACAATACATAGTAGCTCCAAAAATTTTGAAATGAGATAAATTTGGCTTCCTCTCAGAGAAAGCTTCTTCGGGTGTGATCATGCCAAGTATTTTATGAGGGCTCTTGTTCTGCAAGTAAACTGTAGTGTTGCATGCTTCTGCCCATAGATGCAATGGCAACCCCTAATCATGCAACATGGAAACTACAACTCCCACTATGCTTCTATTTTTCCTTTCAGCCACCCAATTTTGCTGTGGGTTATGGGGCGCTATCAGTTCTCTTCTAATAACCTCTTTGGCACAAAAGTCCTTGAAGGTGCTAGAAACAAATTCTCCTCCATTGTCACTTCTCAAGGCTTTCAATTTCTGACCAGTCTCCTTTTCAACCAATGCTTTGAATTCTACAAATTTTGAGAAAACTTCATTCTTCTTTCGCATGAAGAAGATCCAACATTTTCTAGAAAATGTGAAAATTTCTGAATATGCTCAAACAGAAACCCTACTGTTAAATTTCTGATTTACTTCTCCTACTTACATAAAGTTATTAATGTGAAATCTTCAGCATTAACATCGAAGTAAATACATTAACAATCTACACATACATATCTAAATTGAATAACACACACATTGACAAAGTGACACACAAGGATTTTCTGGACAACTGTCCCCGAAAAAACCCAATGTGGGAAAACCGGTCTTTTGGCTGCTGGAGGGATTTTTTTATTAAGCAGAATCTGAGTACAACAGATCTGGGCACCAAATTGGTTAACCTGACAGAGAAATAAAATACTGCAGCTACACCTCTATTCTAGAGAAAAAAAAACTGATTGATTCACACCCTCAAATGGGATTTATAGAACTCAGCCTTTTTCGGTCTGCAGAAACCCCAACGCTGCTCCAAAGCCCACTGTGTCAGCCCTGATGGCCTGTGTCAGCCTCTGCGCTGGTCAGGAAGGGCTTGCGTCACCCCAGATTGTTGTAAAATGTAACTAGGTCGGTCTTCATATTGACTATGTAATTATGAAAAGAAGGAGACAAGAGTATAAAATGTCAAAATCATGAAAGGATCCAATACAGATGGATATGCTACAAAACCTTGTAAAGAAGCTCACAAAACAGCCTTTAAACAAGCAGGAAGACAAGATAAAAAAGCGTTGGAAGTTAAGCTCCAAATACAGTGAAGACATCTCTCTAATCAGTGCTAGAATCTATGTGAATAAATACCTCATGAAAAGTTTTTCATGTCGGCCTTAAAACTATGGACAAGTCGGCCCAAAGTCAGATTGATGAGTCGACCTATAATTAGAAAGTATACTCCTATATATAAGCTGATTTGCGGTTCATTCAAGACAAGAAATTTCGGTCATCCATAAGACAGTGTGCGGATTTAGTACAGACTTGAGACAGGAACTATAATTGGTTTAAGAATGCGGATTAATCTGAAGTAAAGGGTACAAATTATGGAAAGGACAAGAAGACAAGAAGACATAGACTGCGGATTGATGAAGCTAGTTTGAGAAGAATACAGTGCGGATATTTACAAGGTTGCAGTGCAGATATCGCAAGGTTTGTGATGAATTCTGAAGTGTAATGAAAGGAAGGTAAATTTGTGATTCACCTTCCTACAATAAAAGTATTGCTTCTGCTTAAAACATTTGTGTCCTGTACATTTTGGTAATTGACTTGATGAAAGATTAACTAAGAAGAATACATAAGCAAACAAGCTCACAAGTAATTATCAAGAAGAGAATTTATAACCCCTCCAAATTCTCAACATGGTATCAGAGCTATGGCAAAAGAAGATCACCTTATTGACAAAAAGATTTTGGAATTAGAGAAAAGTTACTGTCTGAGATCAAATTCAAAGAGAAGAAGTTTGGCGCTTTTACAAAGAAGAAGTTGGGTGCTATTGCAAAGATACAAGCTCGGTGGTATTGATACAAGTTCGATGCAAATTCTCAATAGATAGCAGCCTCATTAGTACACAACAAGTTCGGGTAAGTTCTGTGATAAATTGCGAAGATAAGGTCCGCGAATTCGGTGCAAAGTAAGGAGACAGATCAGCGAAGAGAGAAGGCTCTCACACATATATGTTTTGAGTATAAAACATCTTAGATAACATCTGTAAAGTTCAGGACGGTGATTAGAAGCTAAACAATGCGAGAAGACAAGTCACTTTAGCGTCGTGCATCACAGTAATTGGGTCAAGGAAACCTAAGGGTTATCTGTCTATACTTAAGTTAGGCTGCAAACTTCTTTAGTGAGATACAGGTCTACCATACAGTGCAGACAAGGGTGATTGAAAGGTTGCAAGATGTGCTAAAGATCTCGGTCTAGAGCTAACAGATTTTAGATATTTAGAGAAGAACTAAAGATATAGATCAAAGCAAGAAAGATTTTTGTATTGGAATCAAGGATAAGAAGACTGTAAGAGGCCGAGGCTAGAAGTGCAGAAAAAGGACTCTACTATGAACCAAGCTTTCCTAGGACTGGTGCAGAAGAGTGCAGAAAAGAAGGCTTTATCAACATTACAACAAAGATCTAATCCTTACTCTTGAAGAAGATCATTCAAAGAGAAAGCATTAACACATCTTTTCTCCACCATCGAAGAAATCAAGCCAAAGACTTTATCTGCACTTATCAAGTAAGTATTTTTCATTCTATAATCAAATTTGGTTAAATGACTTTGTTTTTGCAGGGAGATCTATAAGTTGGTTGGGTTACCAAGAATCCTTGCATGAGGAGAATAGTCACAGTCCTCGAAGAAAGTAAAGTCATGAAAAGTCTATGAAGGATTGGAGACATCAAGAGAATATAAGATAAGCTGAAAGAACTTTTTTATGCAATAAATAAGGTTATGTCACTTAGACTAGATTTACACAAAATTGAGGTATCAAAGAATGAAGGGATATCTTCATAAGATCTCAACTGTGAGATCTGGAAAAGACGATAAGATGGACAACGTAACAAATAGACAAGAAAATTGCCTCATTCAACTAGTGGTCTCTATACTAGATGGAAAAAGACGAATCAAGGGCAAAAATGTTGAAGGATAAAAGACTCTAACATTTGCAGAGGGAAAAAGGGAAGTTGTGGAAATTACAAGAAAGATGGTTCTAAAGGGACAATCTCAATAAGAGAAAGAAAAGAAGATTCAAGGAAAATCAAGCAAACTTATAAGGAATTGATTTCTGTTGGTTATATGACAAGAAGCAATGTAGCATCTTGATCTAAGCATGGCAAGAACTCCTGGTGAGTCAGCTCCGGGAAAAGCCTCTTTGACAAACCTTAAGAAAGTAGTCATCAAGAGCAAGGGTCATCATAGAAACATACTTCTGGGATGTGATGACATATTGATGAAACAAGCTAAAGGAATGAAGCTATTCATTCCTAAAAATTGCTACAAGATGACTCAAGGGAAAAAGGTATGAGGTATGTATATATTTATACGCTGACATTGGATGTTGTGATGTCATGTTATATGGTTGCAGGAAGTATGAACTATAAAAGAGTCTCTCAGTGCACGGATAGATGAAATCAACATAATATGTCCTCATGGTATATGAGGTGGTCGTTGAAAGTTCCTAGAATTGGAAAATGTGCAGAAAGTAAGAGATCATGAAATGCAACCATGTCATGACACAGGAATCATTCAGAGGCCAAGTAGATGTGACTAGAAGATCTCTTGGGAAGATATGTAGACTTTGACGAAAGTCTGGAAACCCTTGGCAAAAACATATCATTAGGAGATGTGTCAATCTGTATGAAGGATACCGACGCCTACAGGAAGATGTCAAGGTGAAAGATCATCACTGAGGTAACCTTCGTTCTAAAAGTTAATATGAATATGTTTACTTGGATGAATCTGTGCAGGGCTGCTAATCATAAGAAAAGATGTATGATCCTTGGAAATGATTCAAAGGAAAGCAGCATGGCACATCAATGGACCAGATAAAGGAAGTCTGATGAATCACTCTGATAGCTGACATAAGGGTGGAAGTGATGGATGATCTGTGCCCTATGAAGCTAAAAGGTTGTAGATTCCTCAATATCGAAATCCATGACATTGAGAACAGGAATTCTTCATGAGCAGTTGGATGTCTCACCATTGCTGCTAGAGGTCCCTGGTTAAGAGGGAGCTTGATGGTAAGTTTCTTACTTGGAAGAAACTTGGTAATTCCTAAGGATGAGCTTAGGTACATTCCTCGTATAGGAATGAGTACATTCCCTTGTGGAATAGGTCCTCCCTCCTACTAAAAGGAGAGATAGACACATCATTCGGCCCTGGGAAGACAAAATGGAGGATTGGGTAATCATCTGGCATTCGATACTTTTTGAGAATGTGTTAGGGCATTCAAGATAAGAGTAGTCGGGGACTGATATTCTTTGAGGGCTAGCTACCCAAGATAAGAATAGTCCAAGAAGGTCATACTTTGGGAACACCCGGGTGGAGTATGTACCTTGGAGAGACAATGACGAAGGTGTCTATAAATCATGTGTCTCGCCAGCATTGAAGCCCATTGTCTCGTTGAGGAGATGGGGTTGTTAGTCAAGGCCTTGCACTAGGACAATGCTGGTTGATATGATGCTATACAGATGCGATTACCAATCGGATTTTTCGTATAAGATTTTTTTTGTTTGTTTGAAAATTATCATGTAACTATATGAATACCTCCCTAGTTAAGAGGGAGTGTTGTAAAATGTAACTAGGTCGGTCTTCATATTGACAATGTAATTATGAAAAGGAGACAAGAGTATAAAATGTCAAAATCATGAAAGGATCCAGTACAGATGGATACTCTGCAAGACCTTGTAAAGAAGCTCACAAAACAACCTTCAAACAAGCTGGAAGACAAGATCAAAAAGCATTGGAAGTTAAGCTCCAAGTACAGTGAAGACATCTCTCTAATCAATGCTAGAATCTATGTGAATAAATACCTCATGAAAAGTTTTTCATGTCGGCCTTAAAACTATGGACAAGTTGGCCCAAAGTCAAATTGATGAGTTTGCCTATAATCAGAAAGTATACTCCTATATATAAGCTGATCTGCGGTTCATTCAAGACAAGAAATTCCGGTCATCCATAAGACAATCTGCGGATTTAGTACACACTTAAGACAGGAACTATAATTGGTTTAAGAATGCGGATCGATCTGAAATAAAGGGTACAAATTACGGAAAGGACAAGAAGACAAGAAGACAGAGACTGCAGATTGATGAAGCTAGTTTGAGAAGAATACAATGCATATATTTACAAGGTTGCAGTGCAGATATCGCAAGGGTTGTGATGAATTATGAAGTGTAATGAAAGGAAGGTAAATCTGTGATTTACCTTCCTACAATAAAAGTATTACTTCTGCTTGAAACATTTGTGTCCTGTACATTTTGGTAATTGACTTGATGAAAGATTAACTAAGAAGAATACATAAGCAAACAAGCTCACAAGTAATTATCAAGAAGATAATTTATAACCCCTCCAAATTCTCAACACAGACTGGGTTATGCTGCCCCTGCGCTACCCTGGCTGGCCAGTGTCAGTCCTCCTGGGAGTGCGTCAGCCCTCTTGGCCCCCTGTTGCCTCTGCGCTGCCCTTGCTGAGCTATGGCTGCTTTGTGTAGCTACCGATTCCTCTGCGCTGCTTTGGTCCGCTGCTTCTCTGCCTTTGTTGCATTCTTGGCCTAGGATCAAACCATCCCTCTCCCCAATATTGCCCCTCGTTGCAGTTAAAACACTTCTGAAATTCTTAGCAAACCACACCCTAGAATTCCAGCTTAGCTTCAGTGCTCTGCTACTATGTGTGTTGTCCAACTAACCCCAAGCCCTCTTCTTATACTTTTCTCGTTGAAACTTCAACAACCGTGATCTAATCTTGAATCGACAACTACGATTAGAAGATGTTGGATCCGTGTAGCTTAAGTCATTTTCATCACATGTTTAATTTAATTAACTTTAATCTTTTAATTTTCCTAAGTTAGACTTAGGGTCCTTAATTAAAAAGATAAATTAATTAAATATCTCTTAAACATGATGAAATTTCTTAAATCGCTTTCTGGGTCTTGGAGATCTTATGTACTCTAGACCCTCCACAAAGTTTGTGAGCTAGAGCACATCCGATGCTACCCTAACACCCCAAAATCTCAACACTACCTCTTAGCGAGGAGTGTGCTCTTGCAACAATACTTCACCTCGAAGTTCTGCACTGATCTCTGGTGTGGGTCTTTGCGCTGATGCTTGGCCTGCTGCCCTTCATCACTGCGCTGCTGCTACTCTTCCGTACTGCTGCCCATGATGCTGCCACCGCCACTGCCACATCTGTACTGCAGCCCCCTCTCAATCTGTTGCATCGTGCTGCCAACTGCTGCATTGCAACTTAGTTGCTGAGAGTAAGCAACTGAAGTACTCCTGCCCAATCTTTGACAGACAAGTCAGTTGGGCGCATCTTCATCACTGAAGCTCCATAGGTTGTTGCTTTGTGCTGTCATTTGGAGGCTGTTGCAGCTCGGCTCTGCGTAAGCATACCTCCTCTGCGTTGAAGTCCCCTACGTTGTTGCTACGCTGCGCTGTCCTCTTGAAGCCTTTGCGTTGTTGCAGCTCTGGACTGCGTAAGTAAACCTGCTCTGCACTGCTGAAGTCGCATCAACCCCTCTGTGCTGCTGTGCTACGCTGCTGCTGCATCTACACTGCGCTACTCCCTCTCAGCATCCAGCTCTGCCTCTGCTCCATTCGTGATCTTTTGCACCCACAGCTCCACTTGTCCTGCTATCGTCTTAAGGCTCCAGTGGTTCGTATGGTGAAAATTTTCGAATACAACAATACATGAATCCTACTGCAGTATCTTGGTTTACTTCTACTTGTGATTAAATTATACAAGTTATTTTCAGAAAATATTCAGAAAATACCAAAGTAAACACAACTAACAGTCTACACACATACAGATCATTTTCTGAATATTACGCTCATTCAACAAAGTGACACAGATTTTTCGGACAAATGTCCCCGGAAAACCCAATGCGGGAAAACCGGTGCATCAGATATGAGAGTTTAATATTATTAAGTAGAATCTGAGTGCAACAAATTTGGGCGCCTTACTGGTTAACCCGACAAAGAAAAATAGATCTGCGACAATTCCTGCTGTTCTGGAGACTGAAAACTTGACTGATCCACACCCTCAAACGGGATTTACAGGACTCGGCCACTTTCTGCCTCTAGAAACCCCAATGCTGCCTCTGAAGCCCTTGCGTCAGCCCTGCTAGCTTCTGCGTGCCTCTACGCTGGCCTTGAGAGGGATGCGTATACCTAGACTAGGTGACACAGTTCCTACGCTCCTCGGGATGGCCTCTGCGTAACCCTGGAGGTATCCTGTTGGGTCAGCGCTGCCCTTTTTGGGCCTGCGTAGCCCCTGCATAGTTGCTGAATCCTTTTGCTCTACGCAACTGTTGCTGCTGCCCTTGCTCCTCTGCGCTGCTCCTCAGCCTCTTGCTGATTCTTGGCTTTGGGATCAGATCATCCCCTTAGCCAATACTACCCCTCGCTGCAGAAAGCTCTTCTGGATATTCTTAGCAAACCTGCCCTAGAATTCTAGCTCAGTCTCTTAGCTCTGCCTCCGTGTGTGTGTCTCCAATTGACCCTCAAGCCTTTCTCTTATACTTTTTCGTTGACACATCAATGGTCGCGATTTAATCTCTTATCGACAACTGAGATTAAAAGACTACTTGATCTGTGTCACTAGAACATTTCATCACATGTGTTTAATTAATTCACTTTAATTTTTCTAATTCCCTAAGTTAGATTTAGGGTCCTCATTAAAGAAATTAATTATTTTAATATCTCACACATAAGATGAAATTTCTCCAAACGCTTTCCGGGTTTTGGAGGTCAAGTGTGTCTTAGCCCCTCCATGACATTTCAGGGCTAGAGCACACCCGATGCTACCTCAACACTCAAAATCTCAACACTCCCTCTTAGCACAGAGTGTGCTCTAGTAATACATCCACACCATGTTTTACAAGATCTCGATGTTGATCTCTGCGTTGCTGATGCTTGGCCTGCTGCCCTCGATCCACTGCACTGCTGCTTTCTGTATTGTTGCCCATGTCATTGCCACTAACATAGCCACATCTGTACTGCAGCTCCCTCTCAAATTGTTGCATCACGCTGCCTATAGTACTGCCACTGCTAACTACTGCACTGCAACTCAATTGCCGAGAAATAAGCAACTTAAAGACTCCTGCCCAATCGTTGACAGCCAAGTCAGGCTGCATCCCATCACTGAAACTCCCTTGGCTGCTGCTTTTCGCTGTCCTCCTGAAGCCACTGTGCTGCTACAACTTGGCACTGTATGAGCACTGCCTCTTTGCGCTATTGAAGTCCCATCAACCTCCGTGCTGCTGCTGCCTCTGCACTGCGCTGCTCCCTCTACATCATCTCAACGCTATCCTTTGCTTCATTGTGAACTTCTGCAATCATCTCCTACTTGTCTCGCTACCGTCTTTAGGCTCCCGTAGCTTGTGTGTGATCCAAGAGTTGGGCTTACTCAAGGATCCTGCCTCCTTGATTTCTAGTTGCTCTACAGATCCATTTCGCCCCACTTACGTGGCTCATGAGCACTCATGGCTATGTCATCATCACTCCCATCATCCTTTGCTGCTACAGCCTTGGAATCAGAAGTTCCTTTGTCCTTTTTCTTAGGACAAGTGCTGGCGAAGTGTCCAAGTTCGCCACTGTTAAAGCATTGGACCTTGGATAGGTCCCTTTTCTTCTTCCCTTGCTGCCTTCGTTCCTTCGATGCAAGGGCTGCATCATATTCCTCTTCTTTCTTCACCCTGACAGTTCCGATGTTATTGTTCTGCCTCTTGGTGATTCTCTTGATCTCCTCCCAGCGGAGGATTGCCCACATGTTCGCCCAGGATGGTAACGCTGCCCTGCCCAATATGCTCTGGACAACCATTTCCCACTCCTCAATGATTGCATTCAGGGCAGTCCTTACCAAGATTCCTTTATCCAGAGCCTTACCCATGGCAATCAGTTGATCCCAGAATGTCTGAAGTAGGAAAAGGAAGGGATCTATCTCCTCACCCTTCTGCATCTGGGACAACCTCATCTGATTCTCTAGAAGCATCTTTCTTTTGACGGAGCTTCTTTGATACATCGTCTCCAAAGTGGTCCACATCTTATTTTCCATCTTCTTTTCGACAATGTGTGGCATGACGTGATCTTTTAGTTCGTCCATAATCAAATGCTTAGCCCGCGCTTGATTTTTGTTGAATTTCTTCAGAGGATCAGGATCTGCAGACTCAGCTAGGACATTCTCCGCATGGTTCTTGATGCCATACTCATCCAGGACTGTCAGTATCATGGCTCTCCAAATGACGAAGTTGGACACACCGTCCAACCTATCTTGATCTCTCAGCCCATGAGAAGCCATCTAGCTCATATTTGAAGAAACAATACTCTTCTCCCCCTTTCTGCTGCAGAACTCAACATAAATGTTGGATCTGGGTTTCTTGGCGATCATAAACCCTCTATAGTAGATGCTCCCTTTGTCAATTGATTTCCCTCCTGGAAATATTAAGCCAAAACAGTCGGAAAGTTCTCTATGATCACCCTCCTGATCGAATCTCAGATTTGTTTGGCTCAGATCTGCTGAGTGACGGTCTTCCTCCCGCTCTTTGTCGACTTAGCTAGGCACAATTCTGCACCAACATAATCTCTACCACACCAAAAACTGTTGAAGATTTGAAGCACTGCTTTCGGATCTCGACAATACCTCTCAGAAATAGAAAAGTAATGTGGACTGTGTCCCTCTAGCTGGCCTCTGCGTGAGTAGACCAATCTAGCGTAGCCTCTGCGTAGCGTAGGCTACTCCTGCGTCCCTCTGGAGGGTGCTGTGCTGTCTCTGCGTCACCCAGATGGGACTGTGTAACCCCCGCGTAGCCCTCTCTGGGACTGCGTCCTCCAGCTGCTGAGCTGGCCTCTGTGGATCTACTGCTTCAATTGCTTCCCTGTAGAAAATATGTCTTCAGCTGATTTTGCTGGAGATTCAGCTTGATCTGCAATTGCTCTAATACCATGTGAAAATTTCTGAATACAACAATACAAAAATCCTACTGCAGTATCTTGGTTTACGTCTTCTACTTATGATTGAATTATACAAGTTATTTTCAAAAAATATTCAGAAAATACTGAAGTAAACACAACTAATAGCCTACACATACAAATCATTTACTGAATATTATGCTCATTCAACAGAGTGACACACAGATTTTTCAGACAAATGTCCTCGGAAAAACCCAATGCAGGAAAACCGGTGCAGTAGATATAAGAGTTTATTATTATTAAGTAGAATCTGAGTACAACAAATCTGGGCACCTTACTGGTTAACTCGAGAGAGAAAAATAGATCTATAGCAATACCTGCTATTCTGGAGACTGAAAACTTGACTAATCCACACCCTCAAACGGGATTTACAGGAATCAGCCACTTTTTGCCTTTAGAAACCTCAGCGCTGCCCCTAAAGCCCCTGCGTCAGCCTTGCTAGCTTTTGCGTGCCTCTATGCTGGCCTGGAGAGGGCTGCGTAACCCCAGACTGGGTGACGCAGTACCTACGTTGCCCTAGATGGCCTCTGCGTAACCCTGGAGGTCTCCTACTAGCTCAGCGCTGCCCTTTATGGGCCTGTGTAGCACCGACGTAGTGGCTGAAGCCTTCGGTGCTGCGTAGCTGCTGCTGCTGCCCTTGCTCCTCTGCGCTGCTCCTGATTGCTGCTGCCCTGCCTCTTGCAGAATCTTGGCTCCGAGATCAGATCATCCCCTTAGCCAATACAATCCCTCATTGCAGACAACTCTTCTGGATATTCTTAGAAAACTGGCCCTAGAATTCCGGCTCAGTCTCTTAGCTCTGCCTCTGTGTGTGTGTCTGTAACTGACCCTCAAGCCTTCCTTTTATACTTTTTCGTTGACACATCAACGGTCGTGATTTAATCTCTTATCGACGACTGAGATTAAAAGACTGCTTGATTCGCGTCACTTAGAACATTTCATCACATGTGTTTAATTAATTTACTTTAATTTTTCTAATTCCCTAAGTTAGACTTAGGGTCCTCATTAAAAAATTAAAAAAAATTAATTATTTTAATATCTCACACATAGAATGAAATTTCTCCAAACGCTTTCTGGGTTTTGGAGGTCAAGTGTGTCTTAGCGCCTCCACAAAATTTCAGGGCTAGAGCACACCCGTTGCTACCTTAACACTCAAAATATCAAGACGTATGTGATCCAAGAGTTGGGCTACTCAAGGATCCTGCCCCACTCTGTAGCTGCTCTACAGATCAAGATTGCCCCACTTTTGTGGTTCATGAGCGCTCATGGCTACGTCATCTTTGGAGTCATCGTCTGCTACAACAGCCTTGGAGCTTGAAGCTTTCTTGTCCTTTTTCTTCTGAGGACAATTGCTGGCGAAATGTCCTAGTTCGCCGCACTGGAAACACTTGATCTTCGACAGATCACGCTTCTTTATCCTTTGCTGCCTCTTTGATGCCATGGCTGCATCTTCCTCTTCTTCCTTCTTCACTTTGCTCGAACTAGTGCTAAACTGTCTTTTGGTCATCTGGCGGATTTCCTCTTATTGGAGGATAGTCCACATGTTGTCCCAGTTGGGAAGGTCCGCTGTGCCCAAGAGATTTTGGAAAAAAGTTTCCCAGTCCTTTGTGACTACATTGAGAGCAGTCCTCACCATGACATCGTCATCTACCTTGACCCCCATGCTAGTCAACTGATCCCGGATTGATTGTAGTCTGGATAGAAGAGGGTCGATCTCCTCCCCCTTAGCCATCATGAATAACCTCAGCTGGTTCTCCAGAATCATCTTTCTCTAGACGGACTTTCCTTCATACAATGTGGTTAGAGCTACCCACATCTCATGCGCTGTTGCCTTCTCGGCTATGTGTGGAACCACATGATCTTTGACCTCGTCCATAATGAAGCGCTTGGCATGTGCCGCTGCTTCTTCGTGCTTCTCCAGGAGCTTCGCATTGGTCAGTGTAGCCAAGACTTTCTTTGCATGCTCCCTCAAGCTGTATGCCTCCATGACTACCAAGATTTTGGCCTTCCATATTGCAAAGTTGGATAGGCCGTCCAACCTATCCTGATCATGTAGTCCATGGGGTGCCATCTGCTCAGAAAAAGTGTTAGAACGAATCCTCCTCTCTATGCTAGAGACTCGGATCTAGGGTTCTTGGTGAGAAAGGCATCCTCTGCTCCCTCTGACAATTGACTCCCTCCCTTTGAAGTCTGCCAAAAAAAGGAATCAACTCTCTTCGATCCTCTAATCAATCTTCAGACTTCTTTGGTAGGAAACCTTCTGAGAAGCTGTTCTCCTCCTGCTCTTCGTCAACTTAACTTAGGCTAAATTATGCATCGACAGAATTTTCACCACACCAGCAACTGCTGAAGGTTTGCAGCTCAACTTCCGACACTCTAAACAATAATCAGCTTTTGGATTGCGTCACCCTAGCTGGCCTCTGCGTGAGCAGATAGTCTCAGCGCAGCTTTTGCGCTGCATCTACGCAGTAAGTGCGTGAGCCAGCGTGGATCTGCGTGGAGACTGCGTCAACCTTGCCTCTACTTCCTTCTGCTACTGCGCTGTCTTTTCTGGTCTGGTTTATCTGCTGCTACTGCTGCTTTCTGCAGCACATATTCTTTAGCCTTCTTGTTGGAGATCCAGGCTAGATCTGCAATCGCTCTGATACCATGTGAAAATTTCTGAATATGCTCAAATAGAAACCGTATTGTTAAATTTCTGATTTACTTCTTCTACTCACGTTAAGTTATTAATTTGAAATCTTCAGCATTAACATCGAAGTAAATACATTATCAACCTACACATACAGATCTAAACAAAATAACGCACACAATGATAAAGTGACACACAAGGATTTTCTGGACAACTGTCCCCGGAAAAACCCAATGCGGGAAAACCGGTCTTCTGGCTGCTGGAGGGTTTTTATTATTAAGCAAAATTTGAGTACAACAGATTTGGGCACCAAACTGGTTAATTCGATAGAGAAATAAAAAACTGCAGCTATACCTCTATTATGGAGATAGAAAAACTAACTGATTCACACCCTCAAACGGGATTTACAGAACTCAACCTTTTCCGGTCTGCAGAAACCCCAGTGCTGCTCTAAAGCCCACTACGTCAGCCTTTGCGGTCTTTAGGAAGGGCCTTCGTGACCCCCAAACTGGGTTACGCTGCCCTGGCTAGCCAGCGTTGGTCCTCTTGTGATTGCGTCAGCCTTCTATGGCATTGCGTCAGCCCTCCTGGCCCCCTGCTGCCTCTGCATTGCCCCTGCTGGGCTATGGCTGCTCTGCGTTGCTCTGGTCCACTGCTTCTCTGTCTTTGTTGCACTTTTGGCCTGGGATCAAACCATCCCTCTAGCCAATACTGCCCCTCGTTACAGCTGAAACACTTTTAAAATTCTTAGCAAACCACGCCCTAACGTTCCAGCTTAGTTTCAATGCTCTGCCACTATGTGTGTCTTCCAACTAACCCTAAGCCCTCTTCTTATACTTTTTTCGTTGAAACTTCAATGACCGTGATCTAATCTTCAATCGACAGATAAGATTAGAAGATGCTTGATCCATGTGAATTAAGTCATTTTCATCACATGTTTAATTTAATTAATCTTTAATCTTTTAATTTTCGTAAGTTAGACTTAGGGTCCTTAATTAAAAAGATTAATTAATTAAATATCTCTTAAGCAGGATGGAATTTCTTAAATCGCCCTATGGGTCTTGGACATCTTATGTACTCGAGTCCCTCCACAAAGTTTGGGAGCTAGAGCACATCCGATGCTCTACCCCAACACCCCAAAATCTCAACAGAAAAGTCATCAAGAAAAATCACATAATACCTGTGTTTTGTTGTAAAGGTTTTGGAAAATCATCCACATACATCAACGTGGACTCGCTCCAAGATTGATACAACTATGCTATCTTGGCCCTGGAATGTGGATTTGACATATTTTCCCAATATGCATCCCTTGCAAATATCATGCTGGTAAAGAGTGCATTTCGGGAGACTAGTGGTAATCTACTGCATGATTTTTAAGGCTCCATGGTGTAAGTGTTGATTTCGGGGTAGCATCAGATGTGCTCTAAGTCTCAAAATTTATAGAGAGACTTAGACACATGCATTCCAGATAACTGAGAAATCGTTTGGTGAAATTCCACTCGGATTGTATTCTACTAAAATAATTAATTATTTTTAAAGGGACCCTAAGTCTAAACTTAGGAAAAAAAAGTAATTAAAGTGAACTAATAGAATATGGGTGTCAATGTTCTAAAAAAGGCGGATCAAGTCAAAAGTTAATCTTAACCATTGATTAGAGATGTAATTTGGGACGTTGAAGTTTCAATGAGAAGACTATAAGAATGGCTTGAAGGGTCATTTGGAAACACATTTGGCAGAGTAAAGATTAAGAGATCGAATTTCTGAAGTGAGCAATGCTCAGAGGAAACTTCGATCAAGAGATCTTTTGCAGAGAGGGGCAACAATTCTAGTTGGAAGGATTCTTGAGTCGGAGAGTGCATAGCAGCGAGACAGAGAGAGCCACAGAGGCAACGTAGCACCAGTGATGCAGTGCTTATGCAATCACTGCGCAGAGCCTGAAGGGAAGTCGTATTTTTGCTGAGGAGACAGCGTTGGGCTAGTGCCAGATCGCGGAGAGATTATCTAGAGGCCAGAAGACCTCAGTTTCTAGCCTACAGATAGACCAACGCAGAGACAAAAGGGCAGCCGTCGTTGTGACGCAGAGACTGCGTGGGTGACGCAGTCACTGCGCAGAGGCAGCTCAACGCTGTCCGGTTTTGGGTGCTGTTTAGTGCCGGGTTCCCATGGAGGAGTGAGACACCCACGCAATCACTGTGCAGAGGCAACTTAATGTTGTCCGGTTTTGGGTGCTGATCAGTGCCGAGTTCCCATGGAGGAGTATGGTTTGTCTCACAAGATCTCTTCTGTCAGTTTCTTTGCATGATTTGACGAATGTGTCAATCATAGACTTGTACTCAGAAATATTTACTGCAGAATACATAAACCCTCAGCTGCTGCACCGGTTTTCCTGCATTCGGTTTTTCTGGGGACATTGGTCCAAAAATAACTATGTCAAATGTGTGTGTGATCTATTCTTGTTCAATTTTGTTTCCGCACTTGTATTTCTTCCGCAGTTTATTGTGAAGTTTGCAGTGTGATGTATTCAGTGTTTGCCGTAGGAAACTGCAAATAGATTGTTAAGTTAAAATTAACAATTTGGTGAATTTCCTCCAGTTGTTGCAATATGATTCCAGAGTTTCACGAAATTTTCACAGTAAGTGTCCCATGCACCTGTGCCAGAGTTCTCCAACATCTCAACTCTGCACCTTTTTTGCCTTGCTACTCAATGCAACACAAGCTTCCACCTCAAGTTTGTAGAGATTTTTCACTCGAACTCCATTCTGTTTCACCTGCCCAATAGCTACATGTCTCAGAAAGGCTTCTCCCTTACTGAAAACAACATCATAGCCTCTATCCTCCAATACAACTACAAAGATCAGATTCTTCTCCAACCTAGGTACATACGTAACATCTTTCAGATGAAGATGGCAACTAGACACCCTCGTAAAGGTTACGGTACCAATTCCTTTGGTATTGTATCGCCCTTCATCGCTAAGTTCTATGTGCATCTGGAGATCCTTCTCCTCTATGCTACTGAAGAATTCTTTGCATCCTTTCATATGGAACGAGGCACCTGAATCGAGATACCACTCACTTCCCATTACAGTGTTGACCATGCATGCATTCAGGGTGAAGTCTAATTTGAATTGTGAGGCAAGTGCTTCAACTCCTGCTCCTCCTGAAGGCTTCTTGTTAGACTTCTTGTGCGAACACTTTGTTGCATAGTGCCCAAATTCGTGGCAGTGAAGATACTTTATCTTGCTTAGATCCTTCTTCTTGCCTTTGTTCTAGCTGAACACTGGTTTGCTATGGGCCTTCTTTCCCTTACCTTACTTGCCCTTCCCAACCAAGGCAAAATTCTCTTCCTTTGCTTTGGATGTTACTCTATCTTTAGTGTTTCGCCGAATTTCTTCTTGCACCCAATCAGAATAAAGTCTCTCCCAATTTGGTAATTTGTCCCTTCCATTTACAGAGTCCTGGTAGCTGTGCCAGGATTATGGTTTACAAAGTCCTGGTAGCTGTGCCAGGGTTATGGAAGGCCCAGGAGAGCTAGGCTCACTTGTTCCGAAGAGGGTATATTTTCTCCAACTCCTCCAAGCTCATCTAGACACTGAGTGAATCTAGAGAGGTAATGTGGAATGGTTTCATTTTTTTGCACACGAATGTTTCTCCACTTGTCCCTGAATGCTAATTTCCTGGCATCACTACCATTTTCGAATAGTTGAGTGAGGGTCTTCCACATAACAAAGGTAGTCTCCTTGCCACGTAAATTCGAGACTATGTGGTCTCTCACACACTCTAGGATGATCATCCTGGCTTTTGCGATATGGATAATTGCTGTGCATCCGATACTGCTGGCTTTGGAATGTCAGTTTTGGTGTACTCCAACACACCATTATCATTGAGCACTGCTTCCATCCTGTCCTTCCAGGCTATGAAATTCGAGGTTCCCTCAAGGGCATACTCCAATCTCAATCCGTTGAAAGACATTTTCATGCACGGAAAAAAACTACTTCACTGAATCTGCAAATTGAAATCTCTGAAGGAGAGGCTCTATAGACTGGCTTATAGTGTGATTTCTGCTCTAATTGTGAAATTTTCAAATCTGAAAATTATTACTTGCAGTGATTGATTTATTTCGCCTACTTACTAGATAAGTTATTTACAAATGCTTAAGTAAATTTTGAAATAAACACAGCTGCAGTACTTCACTCTAATCAAAAGCAGAAGAACAGAAATAACACATGTAGCACAATAGAAACAACCATATGAACACAATTTTTATTAGACAATTTGTCCCCGGAAAAACCCATTGTGGGAGAATCGGTGCAACAAATGAGGGTTTGTATTTATCTTCGACAATGAAAAGATCTTTTACAAAAGTCTCGGTGAGCAAAGTAAATTAGCATACACCTGGCATGAATTTTCCAGACACTTGGAAGTATTCCCGACTTCGGGGTGACCTTCTACACCCTCTGCATCATCCTACGTAGCTGCTCTGCGCAGTCCCTCCTTGGACTGGCTAACTCTGCGTGAAGGGGTTGGTGCTGTTGCTCAAAACTCCCTTCCCTTCCCCCTTCTGCCTTCTGCTTCTCCGACAACTGACTTCTCCATCTGCCTCTGCAATCCCGCCTCTACAAACTCACCCACTGAAATTGAATTCTCTTATTTCAGAATTGATTTCCTTTGGATACTAAGAATGTCCTTGGCTTGATTTCCAAATGACCCTCAATCCTCTTCTTATAATCTTCTCGTTGATGAATCAATGGCAAGATTATATCTTTAATCAATGGCTCAGATTAAAAGATGACTTGATCTTCGTTTTCTAGAAGATTCACACTTTGCTTTATTAATACCCTTTAATTATTAAATTTCCCTAAGTTTAGACTTAGGGTCTACATTAAAATAATTAATTATTTTAATAAAGCAAGATCTGAGTGGAATTTCCACAAACGTTTTTTGGGTTCTTTGGATAACTGTTGTCCAAGCCTCTCCACTAAATTTGAGACTTGGAACATTTCCCGATGCTATTAAATCAACATTTCCTCTTAGCGAGGAAAGTGTTTAAGCAAGATACCACTGTACTGCTCTGACTCTAGATCATTTGCTGCACTGATGATGTCTTGGCTGCTGCCCCTCATCTCTGCATTGCTGTTGGAAGGGGTTCTCAACCATTCCCATCTTCTCTCTGAAGTAAGTGAACTTAATCTTACTCAGAGACTTGGTGAGGATATCTACTAGCTGTTCCCCTGTAGGAGTGTACTTCAATTGCACTGCTCACTAATAGAAATTTGATACTAGTGGTGAAATCGAACTAAAATCAGGAGATTACAAATTTCCTCTACTATTTTGTGGAATGGAAATCACAATTTAGAAACACATGCAATGACATGCAACCATTAAAACCACAAGAACACAATAATTTTACAGGGCAACCCAACTGGGAAAAACCCCTTTGCTACTTTTCATTAATCAGATGAGAATGAGAAACTATTACAATTTCTTGCTTCGATCCTGAAGCATAACCTGCACTGTAAACATGTTCTCCTATTGACTGTCTTGTTCTGGCTGACACTTAGCCAATTCAAGGCCCCAGATTGCTCGTATTTCCTTGCGCAATCCTGGATGAAATTAGCTCGTAAAAGATAGGACTTTTCTACTATTTGCTTGCACAATTCCCAAGGAATGATTCACTTGCTTAACTGCCCTTGCGCAATCCTGGAGGAAATTAGCTCGTAAAAGATAGGATTTTTCTACTATTTGCTTGCACAATTCCCAAGGACTGATTCACTTGCTTAACTGCCAAGCCTATACACTCAACTAGTATAAAATTGATAATTACAATGTTTGGGCTATTTTTAGCTAATTGACTAGTTTAACTGAGAGATCACTGAGTTAACAACAATTATACTACTGAACTGACCTTGAATTGACTCAACTAGTTACTTGCGCTCAGTTAACCGAGTCAAACTGAAAAATAACTGAACTAGATTGCTAAATTTTAGCAACCACTACACGCACGACTCTACTTCTAGCCTGTAACTCAAATTTACTGAGTAAACTAGTGGACAAGGCCATATCACACAAGTTAACTGCAATCCAAGTCATCCCGCTGATGTGGAAAATCGAATTACTAAATTTGACTAGGGCAGAAGTCAAATTTATCCTTTCTTGCTACAATTTCTAACACAAATTAGCTCTAACTTCATATTTTCGCCCCCCAACTTCAAAATTTCGGACCTACAGTGAATCTTCATCTTTGGCCCTTATAACAACTTTAGGAGCTTGCACATGTGAGAGATCTAGGGCATATTTTAGGGAAAAACTTTGATTTTCTTCTTGCTTAGACTTTGCTTTCTCTCTCTTGCTTTCTTGCTCCTTCTCTTGAATTTCAGTCTTCTTGCCTTGGAGATCGAACTTGCTTTGTTGGTGTTTCAAATGAGGTCGAACTGTATCTATTTATAAATATCCAGGAGGTCGAATTACCCCTTCCATGGCCGACTTGATGAGGCAGGGCCGATTTGGTCTTGTGGGTACAAAAATTACATTTTTGACTCAAATAAATTTCGTTTTCCATTTTCTTTTCAAAGTCCAAATAGGACTTGACTCTTATACAATATTTTGACTTATGACAAATATTCTTTTAACTGAATAAACCCTAGTATGAAGAACATGCTTGAGCTAGATGACAAATCGAATTGATCATGAAACCCATGCTTATAAAATAATATTTCTGTTTTCTTCTATTGCTCTTTACATGAAATATATATAATAAGTATAATAACAATTATGAAGGCCAAACCTAGTTACATTTTCTAACACTCCCCCTTAACTAGGGAGGTATTCATAATATAATAGGTACAAGGATACTCTCAAACTGAAATATTCTCATAAGAAGAGTCAGTTTGGTAAGCCAACTTTTTAAGCATCAACATCATGACCAACATTGCATGATAGCAACATAGTAAAGGCCTTTTTGACTAACAAGCTCTAACTCTTCACAAGATTAGAGCACAATGCTGGGAGGCATACATATGGACACCTCAGCCTCTCAAGGCACATACCCTATCTGGATGTTCACAAGTTATGTCCTTCGAGGACTTATTCTTATTTTGGATTTCCAATCCTCAAAGAATATCAGTCCTCTTCGACCACTCTTATATTGGATACCCTGTTAGATCCTCATAGTGTCGTTCCATGGAACTAATTCCTATCTTGGATTTCTAATCCCCAAAGAGTACCGGTCCCTAGATGCTTATCCAATCCTGCATTCTCTCTCCCAGTGTGATACACTAGACGTTCAGCGGTTAGCCTTGGCCTAGTGCATGACACCTATGGAGAATATGGTGTCCACCATCACTCCTCAACCAAGGAGGAGGTCTTTGCTCCCTTTTCAAATATGAAGGAGATTTCTTGCTCCCTCTCAATCAGGGAGACTTCATCATAATCATATGCTTTATTCTTTGTTTCTTTCATCGACCACTTGTTCTTTGTTATGAATAAAATGATATAAATAATGTAATCAATAAATAATGATTAGTTAATTAGTAATTAGGTTGAAGAGGCATGTCTAAATGGGACATGACCTTTCGTGAAGAGGCACCTGTCTAGGTATATAAGCGGGCCTCATTTGTAACAATCATTGATTCTCATTCATTCTTCATACATTTTAATATAATATTTGCATCATCAATGGATATTTTCATATTTCAAGTCTTCTGGAGTATTTAACAAAAAGTACAAACTTTGTTCACTTCATTCTTCCATGGAGATCATTGTAGTAGCTGTAAGGGCACCTATCTTTCATCATCATATCATATCATATCTGATCTTTGACCTTCCTGGATGTTGTGGAGCCAAACTCTTTCTTGATATTCCTTTGTGACAGTGTTCCTTACATGACTTTCCATCAATCACCATTCAAAGTATCTTCATCATCAATAGTATCTTGCCAAACCAATCAATGTAGAGTTAATCATTGCTCCTTCTGTCCATTGGAAAGTGAATATCATCAGATCCAACGTGACCAACATGCTATCTTGCAACTTGCTACCTTTCTTTCCTTCATGGTGTGTACGTTTCTGTGATCAATACTTCTTGAGCCAAAATCAATGCTATCCACTCAATCAGTGTGATTAGAATTGAGCTCAAACCAAGCTATTGTATATTTATAATCTTGGCTACTATTTTTCCAATCTATACTTCTGCAATATGTCCCTCCAGGTGGCCAAGTCAAACGAATCATCAATACCAAATTATCAAAATCAGATTTACCTAGTCATGATAGCCCTTTAAGATGTCATGTTCTGCTAGTAGCTCCCTCTAAGATCAACATCCCTTTGTATGGGCTATCTTCATACTAGAACCCTTCTTCATGCTTTCTTCCTTTCAAGTATCTATCAATGTGTTTTTGGATTGAACTAATCAATAAGCTACAGAATCATATCTGACAGAGTTCATGTAGCTCCCTCTGAAGTTGTCCATCTTTCATTCTTCAAGAGACCATATTGGATGTTGATCAATACCATCATCTGTTCTGCCCATCCATCATGTTTCTATATATCGGATAATCATATGGAAGAGTTCCAAAACATAGCATCATGCTCATCTCTCATGCTTCTATGTATACAAAAGAGCTCTTTCTTATTCATCATGCTTCTTTTTGTTGAGTAATAAAAAATACGAGTTCTGTACAGTCTTATTCAAATCATTTCATGCTTGTGCTACCAAGCATATTTTTGCAACAAGCTCTTCCTGCAATATTACCAAAGACATGAATTCTACTTCTTAAGGAGAAGCTCTTGAAGATATACATACCTCTTCCTTTATGCTTGCCATCTGGTATTCTTTCTTTTGAACGAGCTGCATCTTTCCTTGTGTATGATGTCTGGAATGATGTTCAAGATGAGATTCCTTGTCTAAGATGAGAAGTACTCAGTTATATCTTCATTTCTGCGAGCTTCTTTGATGCTAACTTCCATAGTTTTAGTAGAAATATACTTTTTGGTATGTTACAAAGATTCTTTCACATAGTGAAGAACCTTCAGAATCACTATCAAGGATCCTTGTGATCCTTTCTAGCTAGTAGACTGATTTTATGATAATGTGAATGCCAAACAATAACTGCATGAATCGTGGAGTGTTCTGTTGAGAAATCTAGGGTGGCTAGATTAGGGTTATTTCTCTTACTTCGATAACTGTTTGTGATGTTCTTTTACTTGACTTGATGTACTTGTAACTAATTTCTTCTTTCACTTGATTATTATTGTGTTCTTATCATCAAACAACTACGAAACTATGAAGATCAATGGGACAAGAGGACACAAAATGTAGGCTGCTAGCTAGGGCCAAAACCTCTCCTCTTGAGAGGAAAACCCACAAGAATTCATCTCTTCTTATAGAATCTTCAAATGACGAATTCCAAGGCCAAAGACCTTTGTCAAAGACCCCTCCAATACCAAGTCAAACCTCTTCTTGATGAACTTGCTTCTCACAAAGTAAACCCAAGTCAACCTTGCCTCATAGCAGCTGCAACTTCACCTTTGACCAAAATTTCGGACCTGCAGTTTTGACTGGAACCTTTGGCCTCCCTAACATGCAATTTTTCAGCCTCCTGCAATTGCTGCAGCTTCACACGTGTGACAGATTTTAGGGCAATTTGATCTTCTCTCTCCTTTGCTTAGGGGACTTCCTCCTCTTTAGTAACTCCACTTCCTTTCTTGATTCCTTTGCTTCTAGATTTATGCTTCTCTTGATAGATCTGCAGTGAGATCCTGCAACAATAATGATGCCCTAGTTTTGCACATGGCCAAAAACAGTCCTAAAATTTTGATTTTCTCTTTCTTTAAATCTTGTCTCCTTTCTCACTATGTCTTCTTGTCTTTCATGTGCTTCAATGAACTTGCTTGAGTGAGTTCTCTAATGAAGGTCGAGTTCCATCTTATATATAGTTTTTCAAGAGGCTCGAACAACCCTAATGAGGTCGAATTCATTGCTTTTTAGGACAATTGTTTTCTGTAGGCCGACTTGGTGTTGGAGGAGGACATTTCTCTCTTTTTGACTTACATAAATTTTCTATACATGATACAAAGTTCCCAATTAGGTCTTTCATATATGACAATGATTCAATTGACTTCTTAACTCGATGACAAGCCCTAGAAGCACTCAATGGGTGCTTGACCTATAAATAAATTGACCTTGAGCATGAAACCCATGCTACAAAAATAATAATAATGATTTTTCTTTCTTTTTACAATATACAAGAATCAAGAATACATTTCATATTTATGAAGACTGAGCCTAGTTACGTACATCAACAGGATGGTCCAAGATCTTCTATCTTTGCTTGATGACTACTAATGGTGTAGACTCTAATCCTTCAAATGATTTATGCTTCTTTCCATGATGCCATGCTTCAAAAACCAAACTTCTACAAATGTAACTGTACATGCTACTATAACTGCCATCTTCTAATGAAAAAGAAAACAAATTGTAGGCAGACTTGATAGTGGGGGAGTCCTTTAATAATATAGATCCTTGGTGTCTTCATTCGTCGGTTTCTTCAATATCTTCAGTTGTATGTGCTGCACTTCTTTCCTTCCTCTTGTTGTTCCTTTTATTTTGCGGGTCTTTGGGACAATCTCTTTTAAAGTGTCCATATTCATTGCATCCAAAGCATTGCACTTTGGACATATCTTGGATTCTTTGTGGCTGATTGTTGTTCCTTTTGTTGATTTTTCTAGTGCAATTAGGGTTAGCACAATATTTGTGAAATTCTGATATTACTTTTGATTTAGATCTTCTTTTAACTTATTTCAATATATCGTTCAACAATTATACTTAAGAAATTCAACAGTAGAATAATAGAGATCACAATGCACAAAAGAGAGATAAGATTTACCCTAGGAAAACCCACTGCGGGGAAAAACCCAACAATCTTTTTAATAGAGAAATTCTTTCTATTCAATAAGAGACACACCTAGACCTATGGTCAAACCTGGTCTTCTCCTCCAAATCAAGTCACCCACATTGATCCTGCACTTTGTTTTGCCTGCCTGATCCAAAATTTTGGCCTTCTAGCAACTGTCCAGTAGACCAGAATTTCTGCCCCCAGTTGTCAGGGGTTGCTGATTGCTGATTGGAATAAGGTGAATAAAAGAAATGCTCTCCTAGGGGTGCTCGCTTTTGGTGGTTAACAAATGCCTAGGAGAAACTTTTCTTCTATTCATCTTCCATGTGGCAGCCAACAACTCCTGATAGCCACCGAGTAGCCGATGTGATGTGCCATCCATATTTGTAAATTTATGTAGATGTTCTATGCTTGATGCAACTTTACTTTTTATTACAACAATCACATAAACAATCAAGTAAAACGCTGATAGAACATACCAGTGGATCTATAGAAGACAAACCAGAAACAGAAGAATGTGTTGGTGTGTTATGGCGGTCAGCAGGATGCTTCAACCAGCAAAGTCTTCTTGGTCGGCCAACCCAGCATGTGTCACAACAACCCTCAAAGCAGTCACCTAGTCAACTCAAAGTCAACCCAGGAAAAAGTCAACGATGTCTAGAAAAAGTCCACGCAGGGCAGCAACAATAAAGTCAACGCATCTCGGTCTTCAGTCAACCTTTTGACCTCGATTTTTGTGCCAATGAGTACGACCTTCCAAAATCGAATTCTCCACCAAATTTCAGCCCTTTTGAACCATGCGTTGACCAAAGTCAACGCTGGTCAAACTAGCGTGCAAACCCTAGCTGCGGTGAGCTGCAGTAAATTTGGTCAACCCTTGCTGCAGTAATTCGTCCTCTTTCCCACGTGTGAATCGACCTTTGTTGATTTCAGCTCATGTTCTATGCCATTTCAGATTAGGGCACAACACTGAAGAAGATAGAACATACTAATAGATCGATAGAAGACAAGCCAAAACAGAGATAGGAAATGGTAACGTTACGGCGATCAGCAGGATGCTTCTACCAGCAAAGTCTCCAATAGGTCATTCAGCCAAGCGTGTCACACATAACCCCAGAACAACCCAAACAAAGAATACTCCAAGTATATATATCACAGCTCCAACGCTATCCAGAGAGAGAATTCCTCCACATCAATGTGTGTCAAATGAACTCCAAGTCTCTCCAATATATAGGAATCTTTGGGGGTGTGTGACACGTCCTTTAAGACATTTAAGTCAATATTTTATTCCAGGCCGACCCAACACATAAGTGGAATAAATTCAAAGTACATGTTCTGCTCATCCGATCGAGATGATCTTTAGATCAATCTTACACCTCTTCGAAAGAGGAATCCAATAAAAATATTGTGATCATCATCTGAGCAGCACAACCCGGAGTTTGGACCTAGTTGTCCAATTTTAACACTCCCTCTCAACTAGGGAGAACTCCGTCCACTAGTGCAATCCAAACATCGTGCGTCATCCCGCCGTAACTTGCTTTGCTGGCCTCTTTATTTCAGAACGAAGTGGGTCAGTCACAAGGACATCATACCCGACTGACAGATTCAACCCAGAGGTCCGAAACCTCTATCAGACTCACAAAGAGTCTCCAACCAACCCAAAGTTGGTTCATCTGACCCGAAGTCAGGCAGCGGTCCCAGACCTCACTATCAGACTCACAAAGAGTCTCCAACCAACCCGAAGTTGGTTCATCTGACCCGAAGTCAGGCAGAGGTCCCAGACCTCACTATCAGACTCACAAAGAGTCTCCAACCAACCCGAAGTTGGTTCATCTGACCCGAAGTCACGCAGAGGTTCCAAACCTCACTGTACTTGATCCCAGATCAAGTGGTTGGACCGTGCCATCCTAGATAGAGAGTACGGCAAATTCTGATGCGTCCATCAGTCTTTGCTACTAGTCTCTAGCCTTCCCCATCTCATTGACCAAATGAGAGGTACTTCCCATGAGCCCTTAGCTCAATGGGTAGGATGCATACGGGGCACAGATAAATGAGAGGCGAAACAACTCAATAATCACAACGGTGGGGCAGAAGCACCATAAGTGCTTATAGCTCCAAGAAGCTATCCCCAAAACCCCCTTTGAGCTCCCAGAGCTCATCGTCCAACAGGACCCTCAGAATAGGGTCGTTCCATGATTCCAAGATTCTCACGGAAGGTTAGGAACATGACCTTCCCCAAGGGCATTGTGAGAATATCTGTGACCTGCTCATCAGTTCCTATATGATCGAGCCTTACGGCGCCTCGCTGTACCATATCCTAGATAAAGTGGTACCAGCCATCAGCATGCTTGGATCAATCGTGGAACACAGGATTCTCAGTCATACGAATCCCACTCTGGTTATCACAGAGTATCACAGTGGTATCTAGCACATGTCCAAACAGCTCACTAAAGAGCTTTCGCAACCAAACTGCTTCACAACAGGCCATCCTAGCTGCAATGTATTCGCCCTCAGCGGTGCTCAAAGCCACCGACTTCTGCTACCTGCTCATCCATGAGATCGAAGCAGAACCAAGATTGAAGCAGCATCTCGATGTGCTCTTACGATCCACCACACTGCCAGCCCAATCGGCATCAGTATATCCACGGAGTGTCATACTTCTGACAGTGTATCTCAGCCCATGGTCTATCGTGCCTCAAAGATATCTCAAGAGTTTCTTGGCACCAACCTAGTGAATGTTATGATCAACCATGTGTTGACTCAAAGTGTTCACTGCACAGCATATGTTCGAACAAGTGTTCATTAAGAACATCAGGGTCCCTATGAGTTAACGATACTCAGTAGGACAGGCCCAGCAACGCTGCTACTCAACTTCTTAAAGTTGAGTTCCATGGACTTATAGTCCATCATACCAGAAACTTCATAATGTATTTTCCTTGAGAAAGGAAAATCTTGCCAGGTCTCTGCTAGACCTTCAGGCCTAGACATCAGCCCTAGGTCCTTCATCTCGAACTCAGCAGCGAGCTCCCTCTTGCACTGATGAATGAGAGGGTCAGCACCTGTCAGGAAGAGGTCATCCACATACAGCACCAGAATGAGAGGCTTCTCTCTATCAACCTTGAAGTAAAGGTTCGGATCAACATTACTACGAGTGAAGCCCAGCTTCATCAGGTAGCTATCTATCCTCTCTGGGTACTTGCTTCAACCCATAGAGGGCTTTCTTCAACCTGCAAACATGGGTGTCCCGATCCTGGACTTTGAATCCCAAAGGTTGCTCCACATACACCTCTTCCTTTATCGCACCATGCCACAAAAAAAAATGGTCTTGCACCATGCAACACATTTTCCCATCAGATCCATGCTTGATCTTATATTGAGATGACACCAACTTTGATCGGTGGTCTAGGAACCATATCCTAGACATCACCCTCGCATCCTTGTAGACCTTGATGCTTTCCAATTTCTGCAAATGATCCAGGCTCATATTGTATACATGGCAGCTAAATATCCCAGGTATTTATATGGCTTCTTGGTTTTCTTCCAGAATTTCCCCCTCTGAAGCCATATGTCCCTGAGCCAAAAAGTATCCACTCAGGAGCGTATACAGATATATCTCCCTCTTAATGTCAGCTTCTCTCTCGAGAGAAGATATTTATTTTAAATGAGGGCATCCCAGAGACCAACTAGGAAAGGGACTTGATCTCCCATAGTCAAAACCATCCAACAAACTTTGCTAATCATGATTCAAGATTCCAACCATGTGACCAAAAACTGCAAAAATTTCTCAGTTTACCATAACGCTCCAATGTAAGGCTGATACAGTCACATGCTTGCTGCTACATAGGTGTCCATCTATGTCACTGTCATACAGGGGGAACACATCAACAAGCTTCAGCTTGTTTTAGAAGTCCTTTCAGCCACAACCTCTTATTCAGTGAGTAGCTTCTTCAAACAGCCTTCTAAGACTGCAGCTTACAAAACTAGGTATCCAATCTACCTTGGTTTATCCTGCACCTGAGGCATTGCACCTTGATTTGTTTCCAGATCTGCCCATTTCTGGTTATTTCAGCAGATTGCTCCTAGGGCTGTCAAAATTTGCCTGGCTCAATGACTTGCATCTATGCCCATTTCGTCAACAATTTGACCACTACATCGAAATTCCCCAAGGACTTCAGCAGTCAACCCTTAAATTTCTAGCTTCATACATGGGTGTCTGTCTATGTCACTGTCATGATGACAGTGACATAGAATCACAGATTTGGAACTATCACATTCATCACGGCTTGCTGAATATGAATTTCACTTACATCTCTTGGACTCTTGTCCTTGATGTACCAGGCAGGGTTCTCTTTCTCCTATACCTGCAAAGAGTGCTGCTGCTCACAAGGTCCTTCAGCTTTCGGACAGTCCCCTTTCGGCTTTAAGATGAATAGCTTTCTTACTCTACTTGCCATACAAGGATATCTCCAGCTCTTGAACATGTGGTAAATGACACAGTATGCCATCTTGCACAGATCTAAGAATCATTGTGTTTGTGACCAACTTCAGCTTGGATCTGCAGCTGCAATCTACAGCGTTGTTCTTATTCACCACCTATAGGATCTTTGACCATTCTTAACCACGTATGAGCCTCCAAGGAGCTCGAACTCAAGATCAGAAAACTCAAACCAGGAAAAAAAAAATATGCAGAATCTCGCAAACAAACACAACTATTACAGCAAGTCCGAGACTTTCATGAATTGAAGTGAATTATTCCAAGTCTTTGTACATAAAGATGACTCCTTCCAGACAGTTTTCTCAGAATGATTTGATTCACTACTGCCATCTGATGTCAGACCCAGAAATTCTTATCAGGATTTGATCACTTTCCAAGTATATGCATAGATGATTTGAAAACATCTACGTATAGCTCACAACCACCGGCCTAGAAGAAATTTTGGTGAGGTTCTTTTTTTTCATGATCTCCTTATAAATTAAAGAGTTCTCGACCGAGTATAGCACCAACCAAGTGCACAGACATATCAAGGTCACTGTTGTGGAACAAATTCACTGTATTGTGAAAGCCATTTCCATATAAGGCACTGTCATAACAAGTTTACTTGTCATGCATAGGGTCACTGTCATATTTATATATGTCACTGCTAAACCAAAAGTCACAGCCATATGCATTCGAGCCATATGACATTATAGTACCAAATACAGCCACAGAGTAGAGCGGTACAGACTATAGGGTATAGCGATGCCACTGTGCCTGAAGCTATACACAACTCGAAGTGGCCACGCACACTGTAATAGCATGATTCGGCATAAACCGACAGTCTGAAGAAAAACAAATTTTCTGAGCAGCGTCGAATATCGTTTCTCCCGTAAGCCAAATTTCCAGACATTTCCAGAAATTACAGGAACGCAAAACAAAAAACGACAGAGTTTTATGACATCGTCCATCATACATGCATACATGACCCCCGTGGCTTCTGTCCCTATTTGGACATCGTGTAACAACTGACCCTCCGCAACGACTGTTTTGAGTTCCCATCTGTTTATTACGGGAGCTAAAGGCCATCGGTTAATCTCATTTTTCAACTCGGCTCCTCGATTAAGCTATTCCAGACGTTCATTTGATGTGGTCAGTCTCAAACGTTCAGCTTCCCGACATACATTACGGATGTCATTCACGAAATTAATGGGATGCTCCCAAAAAAAATATAATACCCTTTCTTTCATATTCTTCTGGCGCTTTAACTCATTCTCCATCGCATTTCGTTGCCTCTCGAATTCCGTTTTAGCCCTTCGAATCTTCTGCAATTGTGAATTATGTGTCTTCCTCTCGCCCTTTTGATCCTTACGTTTCAAAACAGAGGCAAATTGCCCAAGATATTCATGTACTAAACGATGGGGTTAGCATTTCGGCAATGGTGGTGAGTAAGTATCCATGATAAACAAATCAAGTTTCAGTTTATCCCATGCATCCAGAACTTCTTATCTCACTCTTCTTCTTCGTCCGAAAAAAAAAAACACAGCATTCTCATCTGTTGTATTTTCACGGGATCGAGCCTCAGATGCTCGGTCCACCACTGCACCGCCCGGAATTGTAGTTTACGCAAATAATGCGGCGCCAGCAGATTGCTCGGCTTTCATAAGTGCAAATCGACTTTCGAAAGACGATTTCGGTCCTTCCAGTAGCGTCTTAACCACTGTAATTACGTGAGACTACTCTCTCTCAAAGATACTGCGAACTTCAACCTTAGCGTTAGAGAAGTGAACAGACCGATCGAATTAAAAAAAAATTATTATTATCGACCACAGTAAAGAGAACATCAAATTTCGAGTTCTACTGGGCCACGGATGTGCAGCACTTTCTGGTGTAAAAGCAGACGGAATAGTGGCAAATGATTGTGGTCTTCTTCTGCACTCAAATCAAGTCAAAAGAGTTAGCGGCCCCTTATCACAGGTCGGAGGGTAGGAGTTAACTGATCCGAGCCTTAAACTAAGGCTACAACACAGATCCGAATTTTAATTCTGGTCTCTATTATTCACAACTTCAGATCTGAGGGTATCAATTCAGATTTTAACCAAGCTTCAGATTTTCCTTAAACTCTTTCTTCTCACCCTCCTTTGCTTATTGCATACGCTGAAGGTTAGGGCACAAAAGCTTTAGGGCGTTGTCTTCTCCCTCGGCTCCGATACCATGTTAATTTCCGCTCATGTTCTATGCCATTTCTGATTAGGGCACAACACAGAAGAAGATAGAACATACTTAATAGATCGACAGAAGACAAGCCAAAACAGAGATAGGAAATGGTAACGTTACGGCGATCAGCAGGATGCTTCTACCAGCAAAGTCTCCAATAGGTCATTCAGCCAAGCGTGTCACACATAACCCCAGAACAACCCAAACAAAGAATACTCCAAGTATATATATCACAGCTTAGCAGTTGTCCAGAAAGTTCTTCTTTATCGATGTGTCAAATGAACTCCAGATCTCAATATATAGGAATCTTTGGGGGTGTGTGACACGTTCTTTAAGACATTTAAGTCTATATTTTATTCCAGGCCGACCTAGCACATAAGTGGAATAAATTTAAAGTACATGTTTTGCTCATCCGATCGAGATGATCTTTAGATCAATCTTACACCTCTCCGAAAGAGGAATCCAATAAAACTATTGGGATTCGTCATCTGAGCAGCACAACCAGAGTTTGGACCTAGTTGTCCAATTTTAACAAATTTGCCTCCAAGGAGCTCGTACTAAATCAAAAGAGGAGATGTGTGTGATGAGAGTGAGTGAAATGATCTCCAACGTTGACTGTATATATATCCATCATTGAGGTGTGTGACACATCTGCTGGGGGTGTAAAACCTTAAGGCCGACTTGCACATATTTGAAATTATTAAAAATAAATTCAAAATAAATGTTCTGCTCATCAGATTAAGATCAATTTTATATCGATCTTACACCTCTCCGAAAGAGGAACCCAATAAAAATATTGTTATCTTCATCTGAGCATCACAACATGGAGTTTGGACCTAGTTGTCCAATTTTAACACTCCCTCTCAACTAGGGAGAACTCCATCCACCTATGCAAACAAACATCGTACGTCATCCCGCTGTAACTTGCTTTGCTGGCCTCTTTATTTCAGAACAGAAGTGGGTCAGTCACAAAGACATCATCCCCCGACTGACAGATTCAACCTAGAGGTCCGAAACCTCTATCAGACTCACAAAGAGTCTCATACCAACCCGAAGTTGGTTTACCTGACTCGAAGTCAGTTGGAGGTCCGAAACCTCTCTATACTTGATCCCAGATCAAGTGGTTGGACCGTGCCATCCTAGATAGAGAGTACGACAATCTCTGATGCGTCCATCAATCTTTGCTACTAGTCTCTAGCGTTTCCCACCTCATTGGCCAAATGAGAGGTACTTCCCATGAGCCCTGAACTCAATGAGTAGGATGCATATGGGGCACAGATAATGAGAGGTGAACCAACTCAAACATCATAACGGTGGGGTAGAAGCACCACAAGGTTCGGCAAGCCTAACCCTGTGAATGCTTACAGCTCCGAGAAGCTATCCCCAAAGCCCCCCAGAGCTCCTAGAGCTCATCGTCCAATAGGACCCACATCATAGGGTCGTTCCACGATACCAAGACTCTCACGGAAGGTTAGGAACTTGACCTTCCCCAGGGGCTTTGTGAGAATATTCGCGACCTGCTCATCAATTCCTATATGATCGAACCTTACGGCGCGTTGCTGTACCATATCCCAGATAAAGTGGTACCTGATATCAATATGCTTGGATCGATCGTGGAACACTGGATTCTCGGACAAGCGAATCCCACTCTGGTTATCACAGAGTATCACGGTGGTATCTAGCACGTGTCCGAACAACTCACTGAAGAGCTTTCGCAACCAAACTGCTTCACAACAGGCCATACTTGCTGCAATGTATTCGGCTTCTGCAGTGCTCAAAGCCACCGACTTCTGCTTCCTGCTCATCCATGAGATTGAAGCAGAACCAAGATTGAAGCAGCATCCCGATGTGCTCTTACAATCCACCACACTGCTAGCCCAATCGGCATCAGTATATTCAAGGAGTGTCACGCTCCCGGCAGTGTATCTCAGCCCATGGTTTATCATGCCCCGAAGGTATCTCAGAAGATTTTTGGCACCAACCCAGTGAATGTGATGAGGCTCAACCATCTGTTGACTCAAAGTGTTCACTGCAAAACATATATCTGGATGGGTGTTCACTAAGAACATCAAGGCCCCTACAAGTTGACGATACTCAGTAGGATTTGACAATACGGGCCCAACAGCGCTGCCATTCAACTTCTTGAAGTTGAGTTCCATTGGTGTTGATACGGATTTGCAGTCCACCATACCAAATCTTTCTAGAAGCTTCACAATGTATTTTCCTTGAGAAAGGAAAATCTTGCCAGGTCTCTGCCAGACCTCCAGGCCTAGGAAGTAGTGCATCAGTCCTAGGTCCTTCATCTTGAATTTGTATGTGCACAGCTCCCTCCTTGTAATCGAAGGGAATGAGAGGGAGTCAAGACCTCGACCAAGTTAGGGAAGAGGTCATCCACATAGACAAGACTCTCAAAGGATGAGAGGCTTTCCTCGACAACCTTGAAGTAAAGGTTCGGATTAGCATTACTACAAGTGAAGCCCAGCTTCATCAAGTAGCTATCTATCCTCTCGTACCAAGCTCTGGGTGCTTGCTTCAGCCCATAGAGGGCTTTCTTCAACCTGTAGACATGGGTGTCCCGATCCTGGACTTTGAACCCCAGAGGTTGCTCCACATATACCTCTTCCTTTATCGCACCATGCAGAAATGCGGTCTTCACATCCATCTGATGAAGACTCCATCCTTGCGTAGCAGCAAGGGCTATAATAGATCGAATGGTGGTGTATCGGGCCATAGGTGCAAATATGTCATCATAATCTATGCCTTCCTTTTGAGAGAAGCCACGGGCAACAAACCTTGCCTTGAATTTTTCAGCACTTCCATCAGATCCATGCTTGATCTTGTAGAGCCATTTCGAGGTGACAACTGCTTTGTCCTTTGGTCTTGGAACCACATCCCAGACATCATTCTTCATAATGGACTCATACTCTTTGTGCATAGCATCCTTCCAGACTTGATGCTTTATGGCTTCCTCAAAGGATCCAGGCTCAGATTGTACAATAGCACTCATGGCTGCTAGATAATCGTGCTGACCACTGGAGTAGCATCTTAGTGTCTAGAGTCGATGTATATTACCATGCTAGGTCATCTCTGAAATTTCACGGAATTTGACTAAGTCTAAGTAGGATTTTTTAATAATTAAAAATTCCCCGCAAAATGGGATTTTTTAATTAATTTCTATGTAATGATGTAAATAAGTGGTCTTAGGAAATGTCTGGGGCATGTGACCAGTCGAAATTCATCCTCAGAGACCCAGCATTATCCCAGGACCCACTTTGAGGGTCAAAAAATGACTTATGGTCCCTCAAAAGCCGATTTTCCTAATGTCAGTGGCAAAAAATGAGAAAAAATGAAAAAAAATGAAAAATTGGAAAAATTTTAGAAAATTTTCTAAAGTCAAATAAGTCAAAATTTGACATGGGAATTAAAAGTGGAAGCCAAGGGTGATGTAGCAGCAATATGGGGCCCACCACATAAGTGAAATTCAAAGATCCAAGTGCCAAGTCAAGCTGGTCCCACGTTGGTTGCATGAAACTTACGTATGGCCAAAAGTCAAGTGTGATTTAATTCAAATGAGAAATGGCATATTATAAGGTTTAGGCTGTAATAAAGCAAATGGGAAATGGACCCACCTTACATGGTGTACGCATAGTTATGAAGATTTATGCACATGCCACTAAAGAAAGTTCCACGCAGCAACATAATATTACACAACAAATTTTATGGGGAAATAAATACGCTCTCATTTCAGCTCCACGTAGTCAACACTTCAGCAGCACTTCAGCAGCGAATAAGACTCCACGCAGGCAGCAGTCAATGGTCAACATAGTTATCACATGTACACAGCCAGCAAGAGATAACACGCAGATCTGTGGGCAGACAGTCATCACTCCACGATGGCAAATTTCTCCAGTTAAATGCGCAGTTGTCAGAGGCATAGCACGCAGATTTGTGGGGCAGATTAGAAGATCCAATCAACACATAGATTAAGGAGTATGTCTCCACCAATCTGGACTTCCTGTAGCACTTGTACGCTGTCCCCTTCAACAGATTACGCACGACAGATTTTCCTTTATGCTGGCAGCTCCTACACGCAGTTGGTTGGCAGTGTTTGATTCAAATTAATAGAGGTGGCAGCCATGAGATATATGCATCAGATTTAGAGGAGATTTGCACAGCCAATCTTCACCACCTACAACAGATCGGTTGGCACTTTTAATAGGTGTCGGTTTTTGGTTTGATTGGTTGAGAAATGAGTGGGATCTTGCTGCCTTTTTCATCCACTCGTACCACACATGGCAGGCAGCTCTCTCACCCATCGTTAGCAGAGGTAATTTGTTACAGCAGTTTGAAGATTTGTGACTGACACTTGGAAACTTAGCTTATGACTGGGACTGAAAATTATGTCTCACTTATGTGATAGATTGATCCTTGGGATTGGCTCCCAATTTCCTATTTAAAGGAGCCTTGGGCTCTCATTGTAAGTGTGGTTTTTTGAAGCTTGTGCTTATTGTTACTATGCTGAAATTGTTATTGCGCTGAATAAAAGAAAGTCTTTGGGGTTACTAGCTTCTCTTGTGGTGCATTCTTTGGTTGATGAGGTATACTTGTTTCATTTGATGTTGTTATTTATTTACTTCACATTGCAATCTAGTTGATCTTTCTTTGCATTTGCCTGAAGGCACTATTGTCTAGGGAGAGGAGATTTGTAGCTATCTCAGATCTCCTTTGGACTTGGTATGTTTTGTGCTCTTGTTGTAGCTTGTTATTTTCGATGAAATGACAAGCTCAACGTGGCCTCTATATGCCAAGTTTCTTTTGCACTAACAATTGGTTTGCAGAAATTTGTGTGTTCAAAGGACAAGTTGCCAAGTCCATTGGAGTGTGAAGACTTCTTCGGTTGGAATAAGTCAGCTCCAAGGATATCAGAGGTCTCACAAGTTGTTCAAGCCAACAATCTCATAAGACATCAAAAGATTTATTTAAAAGGGGGTTTCATGAGCCTTTTGCTTCTATTCCATCTCTAAAAAAAATTTCATATATTTCTTCTCTCATTTGTGCACATATCTATTTTATCTAGCATTTGAGGCTAAGTTGTTGGGTTTAAATCCTAATTCTCACTCACTAAATCAACTCTTTCAAGCTGATCTTAGTGAGGGAATTTGTAACATAAAGTGTATTTTATACTTGCATTTAGTTTCTAACTCTTTCCTTCGCATGTGTGAGATTTCCTCTCACATATTTCAGCACTATTTCTTTGGCATGCTAACTCTTTTGCTTGTTTGCCTGTAGGTGTTCTTGGAAGCAATCTAAGTTTGAAGAAAGGGAGCTAAAGCATAGGCTAAGGAACACTATTTCGTTTGGAACCTCAAATCCAAGTTCCGCCTTATCACTTCACCTCTACTTCTAAAGCCTCGTTCTTTTGAGGAATTGTAACCGCCGTTCACCTCAAGGCTTTAAGCCTTTACTTTGTAAACATCTCACAAGTAAATTTTTTTTTAAATCTTACACTTGTAACTTTGGGAAAGAGAAAATTTAAAACGCATATTGTAAGCTCTTCCCAATCCCCTCATTTCTATAAGAGGGCCTCATTTTCATTAATAAAGAGCTAACTGTTTCTTGAGGGAGCTTGGGAAGTTTTTCCCATGGTATCTCACCTACTCATTTAGAGGGAGGAAATCTTCTTGAGTGGGTAACTTTCTTTTGCTTAGTTTTTCTTTTAATTTTCTCAAACTAAATCACTTGCATTTATCATTTCGTTTGCTAATCTAGTCTAGTTGCATGTGAATAACTCATATGTTCATTTCGTTAATTGCTTAGATCACATAGTCATTTAAATTTCCTAATTTGCAATCTCATTTGCCATCACTTACTTATGTTTTGTGATCTACTCCTCATTTGGATAAGTTTCTCAACATACTACAAGTAAAGAAGCATAGCATTTCAATTTATGGCAACTTGAGTTATTGTTCTAACTATGAAGCATATTTAATTGAATCATCTCCATCTTTTACACAGCACTTGCAAACTCATTTCCATATCATTTAGGCATTTCACTTTGCATGCTAGACTTGCGTCTCTAAAAATTAACCTCCAACTTAAGTTGGTTGTATAGACATTAGGGACCCTCCACCCCTATGGACTCCTCATTGTGAGATCCGAATTTCGGGCGAGGGTGAGGTCTGGAGACAGGAGTTCAATTGTAACATTGCTTTAGAACTAATTAATAAAATAAACCAAGAGCACTATCTCATCACATTTACATTGCAAAGTTCCCAAATTTTCTTTTGCTATCTTGACGGTCTAAAGATTCACGTGCAAATATTATCTCAAGAAGCACTTTGATGCAAGCATTTTTAAATTCTTTAAATTTTGCAACAAGTTTAATTCTATGGTACTTGGAAATTTGCTTCTACATACAATTTCAGTGCATGTTGTCATTTTAATGATCATTATGCTTATGGATAATTGATATATCTTGTTTCATTGGCAAATACCCTTATTTGGTGTTGCAAATTTAATTGCATATTGTGATCTTGGTCTAACACTTCCTTTGTGGGATTATTGTCATTATATCTTGATTTTTATTTTTTGAGCAAGCATTTGTTATCTACTTTAAAGCACTGGTCTATATTTTGAACACGTCATTGAATATTGCTCATATACTTATATGCTTGTTTACATATTGGAATCGAGTCATCTTTGATAAGTAATTCCTTCTAATCAATTCTCCTAGAAATCTCACATCTTTAACTTAGTTTTCCTTTAGGGACCACCCCCCTTAGCTAACCTAGGAGATAGCTTAAACAGAGAGAGTTGGGAATAGGTGACAGCCCCTTCTCTGAGTTCCTTGCCACCAACCACACCTGTGGGGTTGAAGGCTTTTCCCACTAACTGTAGGTAGGTGTAGGCGGCAAGCGATAACATTTTTTGGCGCCGTTGTCGGGGACAAGTCTTCTTGTGCCTGGGAAAACAACTAACTTTAAGCTTTGGCATATTTGAATTTTAGATTTAGATTCTTGCTCAAGTGGCGACTCCACTCAATCCTAATTTTGCAAGAGTTTCTACTACGAGAAATTCAAGTGGTCTAGTTAGCCCCTCTCCTGATCCTGAAGGCGCTTTAGAGAGAGGTTAAATAGACTTTCTCATAGTAGAGCTCTCGCTAGTCTTGGGCAAGAGGCTATTTCTGACATTCATTTGTTGTTTCAAGAACAAGTTGAGCCTAACATCATGAATGATCTTTTTGCTCCTTGTAACTTTGCTAACGTTAATGGCTATCCTCACAATATCCCTGACAAGGCTATTGAAAGGTTGCCTTCTTTTCAAGGTAACAATGCCATTAGCGCTGCATCACATGTGAAGAACTTTAATGTTTGCATCTTTAAGTGGTGTAACGTTGCTAACTATGAGGAGGTAAACATGAGGCTTTTTGTTCTCTCTTTGGAAGAGGATGCTCTTGATTGGTTCACTGAGCAACCTGCTAACTCATATGATTCTTTACAAGCGATTGTTAATGCTTTCATGGGAAAGTATGGAGAGAGAAGAGAGAATAGTCATTTGATTAGTGCCATTAGCACCATGAAGAAGAATGAGAATGAAACCATGGAGGAGTTTAACAAGAGATTCAATGAATTGGTTAAAAGCATGCCTGCAACTGTTAAACCTCCGATGAATTTCTCTTATGCTCATATTTAGATGCTTTTGGTGTGGATACCGCTTATGAATTGAGGAGGAAGGAACCTACAACTTTGGGTATAGCTCAAACGGAAGCCTTGAAAATGGAGAGGGCTAGAAAGCAATCAGGAAAATCTAAGATTCCTGGTTACACTAGAGGGCCATCGAAATCAAATGATTCCAAAGGCAAAGGCAAGGAAGAGCCTACCCATGATCCTATTAAGGAGTTAGCCCATCTCATCAAGACTATGGAAGCGAATCACTCGAATCAAATGAATGCTATCCAAAATCGGTTGGTTGCCATGGAAAGGAATCAGGCGGGGAGATTCCCAAATCGAGGAAATGATAGATGGCAGAAGAGGGGTCCCCCTAATGAACATAGGCCACCAAATCCGCTTGAGTCTACTAACTTAGTTGATGATTCAATGCCTTATTGTAGACCATGTGATGACTTACATGATGAACTCACTTGTCCTTACGCAAAAAGGATCTTAGATGGTGAAATGGTTGGAACAAGTGAACAAATCAATGTAGTTGGAAAAGATCATCATTTGTCCTTGGATAATTGGATGGGAGTTATGGAAAATAGTCAAAAGATAAGTCAAAAGTCCCCATCCTCCTATAGTGTGAATAATTTTGAAGAGTTGGATAGGATCACTGAGTTGTATGGAGAGAAGCCTTCATCAAATCAGATTTTAGAGATAGCCAAGGATAAAGAAAGGGCAAGAAACAAGGAAAGAAATCAAAATGCCCATAAAACTTTCACTCCACCTACATCTAAGTTAAATATTGATTTGGGAGGATGGATAAATAATGCAAAGATTTTGGTACCTGTGACTGAAATCATGAAGATTCCCTCCCAAAGATATAAATTGTTGAAAGCCATTGATGCCCCTAATGGAAAAGAAATGTCAAATTTTTCTAAAGATAGATATGAGGATGCCCCTATCACTTTGCAAAGGAGTGATATGTGTAGAGATAACAGAGACCATCAACCATTTTTCATCACTATGTTGGTCAATGGAATGCTTTTGCACAATTGTATGTTTGATTCTGGGGCATCATCGTGTGTCATGACTAAGAAAGTCATGAATCAGTTAAACCTGAGGGTTTCCAGACATTACCACAACATTTGTGCTATGGATTCGAAAATTATTGAGGTTTGTGGTTTGATAAAGGATCTTCAAGTCCACTTGGCAGTTCATCCTGATATTATGATCACCATGGATATTGTGGTAATTGATGTACCTGATGCATGGGGGATGTTATTGTCTAGAAAGTGGAGAGCTGATATAGGGGGTAGTTTGCAAATGGATTTAAGTTATGCTACCATCCCTAATAGTGAGGGCATCATGGTTAGGTTGGATAGGGAATTAGAGAGAAAGTTTCACGTGGAAAATCCCAAGGAGCCTCATAATGAAATTGTGTATGAATCTGATGACTTGGGAAACTATGCTATCTTGGCTAATTCTATTGCTCCTTTGGAGAAGGAGGTGGAAAGTAAGAAGGATTGGGTGTGGCACATGAATTTTGATGGTGCCCATTCAAGGTTTGGTAAGGGTGCCGGAATTGTCTTTACCTCCCCCCTTGGTCATATATTCAAGTTTGCCTTTAGGTTGGAATTTGATGTAACTAACAATGTAGCAGAGTATGAAGCTTTGTTGTTAGGTCTAGAGTTGGCAAAAGACTTGAACATTAAGATGCTTAGTATCAAGGGGGATTCTGATCTAGTCATTCTTCAAACAAAGAATAAATTTGCATGTAAGAATGATAGATTAAAGAAGTATCGAAATGCTGTCTGGGATAGCATGGAATATTTTGACGCATTAGATCTTCAAGCGATTCCGAGAGAAGGAAATAAACAAGCTGGTGAGTTGGCTGTTGCTGCATCTACCTTACAGCTTGGAGAGAACTTGATGGATGATAAGGTCAAGATGGAGGTTATTTTTAGACCATCGGTTCCTGATAATGTTGAGCATTGGCAAATCTTTAATGAAGAAAACCAAGTGATTCATTTTTTAAATAATATGGAAGAATTCTCTGGTTTCAAGGTTGGCTACAAGGAAGAAGGTTGTGAATATGAGGAGTGTAATGTTGTGTCAAATCCCACTATGCCTTGAGGCACCACTATCTATCAACCAGACATCCATAGTGTCGGGTGGGGATGTAATAGAGAGGGCAGATACAAGAATGTATTAATTTCTTTTATCAACAACATGTGATTCCTCATACCTGGAGTTTCTCGACCTTTTGAAAGGTTGATCATTTTCGCCGGAGGAAGCCTTCCTTTTTCCCTTGAACCTTTTGTTCCTTTGATTGCCATTCCTCTGGTTGTTGTTGTTGTTGTCATCACCATCGGGAGAATCCTTCTTGAAAGGACATTCTCTTGCATAGTGACCAGGCCTATGACAAGTGAAACACTTGCCCTTCTTTCCTTGGGCCCCTTCTTTTCTCTTATTCTTCGGACCACCAAATTTCTTCTTTCTAGAATGAGCAGCGTATGCAGCATTTCCTCCATTTCCATACTCCTTCATTCTTGATTCTTCTTGAACGCATCTTGACAGTACTTCGTCAAAGTCAGGTATCATATTATTATTTAGAATGGTAGTGTTGAAAAATTATGCTGTATTCGTATGAGAGCCTCCCTGGTTGAGTGTGAGCAATTATCTCTCACTGTCATTGTCTCTCCAATAGGGGCCAGCAGACATGCATCCCGATTTCAATCAGCTTTAGAAAGTATGATTGGACAGACTCATCCCTGCCTTTCTTTAGATTCTTCAATTGATTCTTGAAGAATAATACTTGATTCACATTGTTGGCCTTGAACATGAGGATCAATTTATCATACATTTTTGATGCCCAACTCGAGATGTAGGCCACTTTAGATTTACAGAAATGATTCCTCACCATCTCTAGGTTTTCAGATCTCCCCCTCTGTACTTTTTGTTTTGGCAAGCATGAGAGGCAAAGGATGGAGGTTCTTGGATTTTACCCTGCACATAGTCCATGACATCTTGGTCTTCCAATTTGAGATCCAATATCATTTTCCATGCATGGAACTCATCCTTCCCAGTGAATTTGTCATCCTCCTTGAAGCTATAGCTTGTGGAACCCATTATCCTTTCCGGTGATTGCTACAAATAGAGCTTGTCTTCACCTCAGCTCTGATACAATGTAAATTTATGTAGATGTTCTATGCTTGATGCAACTTTACTTTTTATTACAGCAATCACATAAACAGTCAAGTAAAATGCTGATAGAACATACCAGTGGATCTATAGAAGACAAACCAGAAACAGAAGAATGTGTTGGTGCGTTATGGCGGTCAGCAGGATGCTTCAACCTGCAAAGTCTTCTTGGTCGACCAACCCAGCATGTGTCACAACAGCCCTCAAATCAGTCACCCAGTCAACTCAAAGTCAACCCAGAGAAAAGTCAATGCTGTCCAGAAAAGTCAACGCAGGGCAACAGCAATAAAGTCAACGCAGATCGGTCTTTGGTCAACATTTTGACCTCGGTTTTGGTGCCAATGAGTACGGCCTTCCAAAATCGAATTCTCCACCAAATTTCAGCCCTTTTGGACCATGCGTTGATCAAAGTCAATGCTGGTCAAACTAGCGTGCAAACCCTAGCTGTGGTGAGCTGCAGTAAATTCGGTCAACCCTTGCTGTAGTAATTCGTTCTCTTTCCCACATGTGAACTGAATTTGCCTCCAAGGAGCTCGTACTAAATCAGAAGAGGAGTTGTGTGTGATGAGAGTGAGTGAAATGATCTCCAACGTTGACTGTATATATATCCATCATTGAAGTGTGTGACACATCTACTGGGGGTGTAAAACCTTAAGGACAACCTGCACATATTTGAAATTATTAAAAATAAATTCAAAATAAATGTTCCGCTCATTAGATTAAGATCAATTTTATATCGATCTTACACCTCTCCGAAAGAGTAACCCAATAAAAATATTGGTATCGTCATCTGAGCATCACAACATGGAGTTTGGACCTAGTTGTCCAATTTTAACAATATCTCTGCCACCTGCATGAAGCATATGTTTCCTTGCCCATTTTCGAAGAGCACATGTTGGAAGGTGGGCTTCTAATTAAAGGGCACTTTATTCATTTTGCAATCGGGTTCTTATGCTTGTTTGTATTTGGTTCTTCTTCTATGGATTCTGAGTAATGCCCTCAAGATGCCTCCCTTTCTGAATTTGCCTCAACAGACTATGCTCCGATGCCTAATGCTTCAAGTTAGGATGATCTGTACCATAAACCAAAATACTCTGAACAGGATCAAGTCTTACATCAAGCAACTCTGTCAACCCCTTGGACCTCTAACAAATTACCTCTGCTACAACCTTTAAATATGAGAGAACTAAATACAGTGATAAGCCAGGATTGTTCTATCACAAATTGAATCAAGTGCTATCAAGTTACTTCTAGGATAAAGATCTTTCAAGCAAGACTTAACATATCTCTAAACAAGCAAGACTTAGTTGCTTCTAGGATAAAGGTCTGCCTTTGACGGCAGTGATAATGCACAATTAACTTCAGAACAACCCTCAAACAAGCAGTTAACAGATACACTACAATATGCTCTCCAAGATCAGTGTATAAGTTAGGGCACATCCACCAAGGCTTTAATACTAGTGATGAGATGCTGTAGATGTGCTCTAGAAGAAAGAACCCAAACAAAACAAAAGAGATAAAACCCTCTTTACAGGATTTTAGAATTGACTCGGAATGTGCCACAAGTTTCAGTCCAACAACAACCAGTTCAACCTTGTAGATCATCCTCAGCAAAGATATCAAATAGGCCTTTAACCATGTCTCAGAATAGGTTCTATTACAGAGGTCAGAAGTTTTCTGCTACGTGCCTCAGGTCTGCGTTAACATAATTTGTGCCCTAGGGCTAAAAGTTCTCAAAATGAGGGCTGAACTAGTTGAGACTTCTGTGCAGAAGTGTTCAGATTTGTGCCATTTGGACATGCATATGCTAGAGATCTGTTCAAACTTGAATCTTCTTCAAAATGTTAGTGATCTTCAGCGAGTGTATGGAGGGACACAGTCAAATAATGAGGTTGAACTACAACAAAGGTTTGAGCTTCAGATATGTGTTATTAGCCTCAAGTTTGCAACAATTTCTTCCACAAAAAAAACTTCCCGGTGATTTCCCTAGTCCGCAACAATAGACTCTGCAACAACGCGCACTGATGTGGTTTAATAATCTCAGAAATTCTCAGAGAAATCCGCTGTCAGAAACCCTTGTAATTTCACTCCAGATCTTGCATGTCCTGAAGAAGAAAATGAGCTTCAAGATTTAATTCAACAAGGCCAAATGACCACATGACTGCCCGACGAAACCCTTGCCCAAACCTTAACTAGATCAAGCAAATACCCAATTAACTCAGAAAAGAAATTTGACCCTCTTCTGAGGTTTTGCGTGACTACTCCAGGTCAAGAATGTACAGAGTGAATAGCCAAAAGATCCACAATGAATTTTGATTCCCTTGTGAGGAAGATCAGTGCCTTTATATAGATTTTGAGACATATCCTTGAGGGTAGCCGACTTGAATTATTTTGGAGGGAAGCCAAAATAAAATTCAATTTGAAATTTGAATTTTGGCTTGCAGCCAAAACCTTTGGACCAAATTTGATTTAATTTTTGGACCAATTTGATTTAATAATAGTCCATGAAAATCATTCAATGATAGTAATTCAATGAAAATCCTTTTATGCCCATAAGTTAAATAACTATCTAATGACGCGCTGCCACATCACCTCCTTTTGGGGACATTGACCACAACAAGGGGGCTTTGACCTTTCGAGAGCCATATTTTTCAAACTGTGAAGAGCTACGAGGTGTACCATATATTGTTAGAATCAGCATGACAAGGACCATCCAATGAAGATGATCATGATCCCAAAAATCGTGATTTGCCATGTCGTCTTTCTCAACAAAATTGGGACTTATTTTGGCGCTGTTTGGGTTGACATAAATGACAACCACTTTTCAACAAAAAGAACTCATTTCAATATGATGATAAAGCAAAACGATGTTTTGCAATATGATGATAAAGCGAAACGAAGTTTTGCAATTTTAAAGGAGACGATGTTGACCACCCCTATATTAGCGACTCTAGATTTTTCAAAACCTTTTGTAGTCTAGTGTGATGCTTCAAGTTTCAAAATATGGTTAGTGTAGATGAAGGATGACCACCCTATGGCATTTGAAATCAAGAAGTTCAATAGAAAAGAATGTCTAAAATCTACATATGAGAAATATATGCTCACTATTATTCACACTCTAGTCAAATGGTGAAAACATCTTTTGGAAAGCAACTTCTTTATATGGATAGATCATAACAGCCTTTAACACCACCTTCAACAAAAAACACTTTTTACAGAACAACAAAAGTGGGTTAAAAAAATTGCTAGTTTTGACTTGGAGATATTACACAATAAAGGATGGGACATTGTAGTAGCAGATGCTCTCTCGTGAAAAGACGAAGAGTAAACATCACTTGTAGTTTTGATTGTAATTCCAAAATGGTCAATAAAATTTGAAGTGAATATGCAAAGAATCTAGAAACATGCACCATAATCAATAATCCTATTCGAAACTCCAAATTTGAAAGGAAAAATGACATCCTTTGGTGTAAAGGGAGAATTTACTAAACATGAACTTAAAGATTGAAATCTAAGGTTCTCAGGGAATCCAATTATTGAAAAAGTGTAATATGTCGGTCTTCATGTTGACTATGTAATTATGTACTTATGTAAAGAAGAAGACAAAGATAATAAAATGTATTTTGTTGTACTTGCTTCATGGGTTTCATGAGCAATATTTTACTATGTAGATAGACTTCTTCTTGATGTCTATTAGGTTTTTGTCTTCTAGGTATAAATATAATTAAGTGTCATATGGATAAAGGGTCTAGTTATATGCTACAAAACCTTGTCATGATACCTTGAAGAAATGGCTTCTGGAAGATGCTCAAGATACCCTCATAAACGTTGGGATAAATACACTATAAGTCGGCCTATATACTCAATGGAGAAGTCGGCCCTCATGCAAGATGTATGGTCGGCCTACAAACAAACAATGTGCTATATATATATATATATATATGAAGATACTATGGTTCAGTTCAGCCAAGAAAATGTGGATCTCTCTGACGTAGTACAGGAAACGAAAGTTATTTCGGATAGCCCTGAAAAACAAATTTCGGATAATTCTGAGGTTTACAACAGGATGAAATCTGGAATAAATACCAAAATAAGAGAGCAATGTTCAAGGGTCAAATGTGTGGATCAGTAAATAGACTTCGGACAAGTCTGTAATCGAGTGCAGACTTCAGGACAGGATAAAGTGCGGGTTCAAGAACAAAACGTAGTGCAATCTACAATGACGTATATCTAGTGTGATGCTTCAAGTTTCAAAATATGGGTAGTGTAGATGAAGGATGACCACCCTATGGCATTTGAAATCAAGAAGTTCAATAGAAAAGAATGTCTAAAATCTACATATGAGAAATATATGCTCACTATTATCCACACTCTAGTCAAATGGCGAAAATATCTTTTGGAAAGCAACCTCTGTATATGGATAGATCATAACAACCTTTAACACCACCTTCAACAAAAAACAATTTCTACAGGGCAACAAAGGTGGGTCAAAAAAATTGCTAGTTTTGGCTTGGAGATATTACACAATAAAGGATGGGACATTATAGTAGCAGATGCACTCTCGTGAAAAGACGAAGAGTCAACATCACTTGCAGTTTTGATTGTAATTCCAAAATGGTCAATAAAATTTGAAGTGAATATGCAAAGAATCTAGAAATGTGCACCATAATCAATAGTCCTATTCGAGACTCCAAATTTGAATGGAAAAATGACATCCTTTGGTGTAAAGGGAGAATTTAGTAAACCTGAACTTAAAGATTGAAATCTAAGGTTCTCAGGGAATCCCATTGTTGAAAAAGTGTAACTAGGTCGGTCTTCATGTTGACTATGTAATTATGTACTTATGTAAAGAAGAAGCCAAAGATAATAAAATGTATTTTTTTGTACTTGCTTCATGGGTTTCATGAGCAAGATTTTATTATGTAGATAGACTTCTTCTTGATGTCTATTAGGTTTTTGTCTTTTACGTATAAATATAATGAGTGTCATATGGATAAAGGGTCTAGTTATATGCTCCAAAACCTTGTCATGATACCTTGAAGAAATGGCTTTTGGAAGATGCTCAAGATACTCTTGTAAACACTGGGATAAATACACTACAAGTCGACCTATATACTCAATGGAGAAGTCGGCCCTCATACAAGATGTATGGTCGGCCTACAAACATAAAATGTGCTATATATATATATATATATATGAATATATTGCAGTTCAGTTGAACCAAGAAAATGCGGATCTCTCTGACGCGGTACAGGAAATGGAAGTGGTTTCAGATAGCCCCAAAGAATAGGTTTCGGATAATTTTGAGGTTTACAACGGGATGAAATTTGAAATAAATACGAGAATAAGAGAGCAATGTTCAAGGGTCAAATGTGCAGATCAGTAAATAGACTTCGGACAAGTCTGTAATCGAGTGCGGACTTCAGGACAGGGTAAAGTGCGGGTTTAAGAACAAAACGGAGTGCAATCTACAATGACTTATATCTGATATAAGTGCAAACAAACATGAGCTTTGATAAAGCTTCTATGATTGTATCGCTGCGTTGAAAAGGGGAACATAAATAGTAAATACGAAAATGGGATCATATATTTCAAACATAATTTTGAGGAATTTACAATGCGGTTCACAATAAGTAATACTTGGTTATACAGTTAAAGACTCGAATTAGGAATGGTGCGTAATCAAATTACTACCATCATATATCCACACAGTCACTGGAAGCCCGAGAACTATGCGTAAGTAATGTTCGGTCTTATACTAAGTTAAGTATAAGAGGGAAAGAAAGACTTTATCAAAAGGATCCTTGTGAAAATTTAAGGAGGTCTAACGAAGTGATGAGATCACATGTAAGGATCACATTCAAATAAAGAAGAAATAATTCAAGTAGAGATTAAGCTCTCTAGTGCAAAACGGTGTTGGTCGATGTAGAGAAGAAGAATCAACAATGACAAGGTCTTGGAGGCATTCCTAGGTAAAGGGTCCAAGTCTTGGTCATGGCACTTGAAGATTTATAAGAAGAACTCCTTACAGGTTTTCCTCTCCAAGAGGGAGAGGTTTTGCCCTAGCTCTAGGAGCCTAATTTTTGTGTCTTGTGTATTTTGATAATTGACTTGATGAAAGACTAAATAAGCTAAAGAAGAGAAGACATAAGTAACTCATGTAAGCTCACAAGTAATTATCAAGAAGAGAATTTGAATTACTCTCTAGCCCTCCAAATTGTCAACACCCATGACTTACCAGTAGTAGGATATGAGGGTTTTTTCAATGCCTACTATAATGCAAACCAATAGTTTTTTTGGAAGGGGATGAGTAAAACTGTAAATATATTCAAAATTATGTAGCAGTGTGATAAATGCCAAGGAAATAAAAATGAAAACATTATGACTTTTGGATTGCTCCACCCCCTATATATTCCAAACCAAAAGTGTGAAGAAATATTGATGGATTTTATTGAAGGACTTCTCGTGTCAGATGGAAAATAGAATTGTTGTAGTAGTTGACAGACTCATCAAGTTTGCACACTTTATGGGAGTATAGAATTCAGACCCTGCGAAACAAATTTCTGAGGTATTTTGCAAAAATGTCTACAGATTGCATGTGTTTTCAAAAATCATTGTTAGTGATAGATATGCTAATTTTTTTTTTCTTTCTATGTAAGGGTAATTTCTATTATATGGTACAAAAAAGAGTACATTCATGCTTCGTGACAGGGGTTGCTGGATTAGACAACCCCTGTCGGAAGGAGACAATTCAAAAATTCAAAAATTGGGCTGCCCCTTGGGAGGAAACTAGCCCTTAGAGAATTCAACATGTCAAATAAAGCGCTGCCCTTCATGGGGAAACCAGCTATTAACAGTGCATCAAAAAACTGAGTTTGCTGTGCAGTAGAAAAATAAACATCAAAACTATGGAGAGGCATGGAGATACTGGAAAAAAGGAGAGCCATGGCTCTACAGTTGCTGGTCCTGTGCATCATGGTGCTGCATGTGAGGAGGTTCTTCCACAATGTAGCACCCGTAATCTGACAGGGTGTCCTCCTTCTTGGAGAGCTGGGGAGCCAGCTTTGGAGTGGAGGTGGAGTGAGCGCCTATGTTCGCTGCATTGTCAATTTGCCGAGCTCCTTCAGTAGAATTGCTACCCCCACTTTCTAAAGCGTCCTCCATGCTTTTGACTGGAAGTCCCATCGTTTTTCTTGGTCGCGGTTAGGAGGAGCGAGAGAGAGAGTGGATTTTTGAAGCCGCTTCCTAGTGCTAGAGACGGAATGGCTAAGCTGAATCTCCGAAAGACGAATTGAGAGTTGGGCCAAAAGCATCTGGGGGTCTGAGAACTCTGGCGTGTCCACAACCAGAGAGAAGGCAACTGTACGCTCCGCCATGGCTGTGTTGAGATTTTGTGTATTTGGGGTAGCATCAGTTGTGCTCTAGGTCCCAAATTTTGAGGAAGGACTAGAGTTCACCTGATCTACAAGACCCAGAAATGGATTTGGGAAATTTCATCTGGTTTAGGAGATATTAAATTAATTAATTATTTTATTGTATTTCCTAAGTTAAAACTTAGGAAAATAAAATAATTAAAGTGAATTTAATTAAACATGTGATGAAATTGTCTTAAGTCACACGGATCAAGCTTTCTTTTAATCTTAGCCATTGATTAAAGATTTAATCTTGGCCGTTGATTTGTCAACGAGAAAAGAATAAAGGAAAGGCTTGGGGTCATTTGGAAAGACAGACAAAGGCAGAGCATTGAAGCTAAGTTGAGATTCTAGGGCAAGGCTTGCTAAGAATACTCGAAGTGTTTCAGCTACAGAGGGGAATTTAGGCCAAGGGGATGATCTGATCCTAGGGTCTAGAATACCCAAGAGGCAGAGATTAGCTCAAGGACACAAGAGGAAGGTAGCAACAAAGAATAACAGAATATAAGGACAACATGGCTTCAAGGACAACGTGATTTTAACAGAACCCCTCAGGGGTTACGCAGACCTTTCAGGGCGTGATATGACATCTGTGATCAATGAACTGGGGTGGTAACGCACTCCCTTCCAGAAAGGGCTGGGCCAAGGGTTTGGAGGACGTCCAAGGTCAATATAGAGCCTTCTGTGCTTCAGGCTTCGCAGGTTGATGGTGAGCCTTTCTGTGGACAACGTTGGGGCTTCTTTGTAAATTCAATCTTGGCCGAGTTCTTAAATTCGTTTCGAGGGTGTGCTCATTACGGGCTTCCGACAAGGCTAGTAAGGGGGCCGAGATCTATATTCGTCGGTTGTGACTTTGACTTGTACGTATTTGTATTCAACATCTCAACATTCTTAATAATAGAACCCTCCAGCAGCCAGAGACCCATTTTCCCGCATTGTGTTTTTCCGAGGACTATTTGTCCAGAAATAACAGTGTCACTTTGTCAATGTATGAATGTGCTTATTCTAGATCTAGATTGGTAGAGATCTGTTATGTGTTTTGCTTCGATTTTAACTTGAATTTATTCAGTTAATAACTTGTCTAAGTAGGAGGAGCATAACTCGATTAACAGTAATAATTTCTTCATAAAGTGCAAGGATTCAAAAATTTCTACATGGTATGAGAGCAATTGCAGATCTAGGAGGGTCACTAGCAGAAGAATCTGAAGGTTCTAGCTGCAGGAAGCAGCTGGAAAAGCAAAGTAAAGTGTATCCGAAAGGACAACGAATTTCAGATACACTCACGCCAGAGGAAGGTGACGCCGTCCAAAGGCTGTCCCAGCAAGCCCACGTAATCATCGCGCAGAGGCAGCCCCGAAACAACGCCGTCTGGTCCGAAGCCCGCTAGTGTGATGACTTTGAACCCTGCCGTATTCAAAGACCGTCGAAAGTCTGAAAAATTCGTATGAGCCAGGCATAAACTTTTGAAGTTTTCAGATTTTTAGCCTTAGCACAAGTGACAAAGAGCGGGAGGAGATCAACTTCTTAGAGAGTTTCTAGCCAAAGGAAACTTGCAGTTTTTTGATCAGAGGATCAAAGAAGAAGCTGAATCTTAGTTGATTTGGTAGATTTCCAAGGAGGGAAATCAATTTCACAGATAAGGCACTATCAATTAAGGGTTTTAGATCCATTTCTCATGAAGAGAAAAGTGAAAGTTTCGACACATTCTCGAGTGCATGGCCCTGACTGCGGACTTGATAGGCGAGATGGCCTCCAAAATTTTCGGTTTGAAGGCAAGGATCCCGTATTGTCCCGTGAGAGGTTCCAAGGACCATGTAGAGCAACTTTGGGCCAATCGGCGTACGGGGACCGTTTCAAGTTATAGGGGAAGCCGTCGGGCATGCCAAGCGGCTGATAATGGACAGTATCAAGGACCATATTGTACCACACATAGCTGAGAAGAAGACAGCTAATGAGATGTGGAAGGCCTTGACTTCCCTATATGAGGGAAAGTCTGTCGAAAGGAAGATGCTGTTGGAGGCCCAAATGAGGTCATCCATGATGACCAAGGGAGAAGACATGGCACTCTCTTCGACCCAGCCACTGGGAGATTAGGCCGCCTCGCAACGGCAACCCGTGGATGATGTTGTGATAGTCAGGACTGCCCTCAATGCAGTCACGGATGAGTGGGAAACCTTTGTCCAAAGTATTTTGGGTAGAGTGGACCTTCCAGATTGGCCGTTGATTTGTCAATGAGAAAAGTATAAAGGAAAAGCTTGGGGTCATTTGTAAAGACACACAGAGGCAGAGCACTGAAGCTAAAGCTGAGATTCTAGATCAGGGTTTGCTAAGAATACTCAGAAGTGTTTCAGTTGCAGAGAGGGGAATTTAGGCCAAGGGGATGATTTGATCCTAGGGTCTAGAATACACAAGAGGCAGAGATCAGCTCAAGGATAGTGCAGAGGAAGGCGGCAGCAACAACAGCAAGGACAACGTAGTCTCTCCAAGGACAGCGTGATTTTCAGTAGGAAACCCTTAGGGGTTACGTAGGTACCCTTAAGGGGTAGCGTAGTGACTGCGTCATCTAGTTTGGGATAAGGCAGTCCCTTCCGGAGCAACGCTAAGGGTTTGGGGGACATCCAAGGTTGACACAGAGGCTTTCAAGGGCTTCAAAGGCTGACGCAGAGCCTTTTAGGGACAACGCTAGGGTTTCTAGGCCCTAATCTTGGCCGAGTTCTGTAAATCCCATTTGTGGGTGTGTATTAGTCATTATTTTGGCCCTAGATCAACCAATGAGCTGTAGATCTAGTATTTTCTTTGTTGGGTTGTCCAGATCTAGAACCTAGATTTGTGTATTCAGAAATATTTTTAATAATAGAACCCTCCAGCAGCTAGAGACCGGTTTTCCCACATTGGGTTTTTCCAGGGACTATTTGTCCAGAAATAACTGTGTCACTTTGTCAATGTGTACATGTGGTTATTCTAGATCTGGATTGGTAGAGATCTGTTATGTGTTTTGCCTTGATTTCAACTTCAGTTTATTTAGTTAATAACTTATCTAAGTAGGAGGAGCATAACCGGGTTAACAATAATAATTTCTGCATAAAGTATAAAATTCAGAAATTTCCACAGGCTGAAATTGGAGGGCGGGAGGGAGAACCTCTGCCTCCTCCCCGACGACATCTCATGTAGTGGCGGCAAGGCATGGCTTCGATGGAATGCTGGGGTTGCAGAGCAGGGAATGAATGTATAGAGGGAGGCAGATGAGCAACGTGAAGGGCAGAGACAGAACTATGGCCGACAGAGCTGACGACAGAAGCTTGCAGAGCAAGACAGAGAGAAAAACAGAGGGAGGCTCTGAGTGAATGCAAGAAGGAGTCATTGGCCATAAAAGGCCAGAGAATGAGTCATTGCGGTCGAGGCAGGAGTGAATGCACAGTACGCCGGAGTGAATGCATTAGGTGCGGGGGATTGAATGAGGCCAGTACCCAGATCACCGACTTTATGGCTCTCACGTTGGAGGAAGGTGCAGCCCCGAGGTGAGGCTAGCTGCGCATCTGTGGAGGGGCCATGTGGCCTTCCAAATCAACTAGTTTGATCACCTGCATCCGGGGATAGATATGCCAAATTTAAGGGGAATTGTTGGAGCGATTTTTTTCAGACAAATTGGAATGTACCTTAACATGAGTTCAGTTTATCATCCCCAAATAGATGGTCATTTAGAAATTGTCAATAAATGTTTGGAAGCTTACCTTTGTTGTTATGTAATAGACGAACAAAATAAGTGGTTTCAATCAAAGAAGCAAACATCGCGATTTTTTCCGACTGCCGATTTTATCGGCGATTTTTTGAAAAAATCGTTATCGCCAAAAAATCACGATTTTTTCGAAAGAATCACGATTCGAACAGTAAAAATCGTTGCCTCCTCAAACAGCGCGGTTATAATGCGATTTTGGTGTTTTTGTTTTTCATTTTTACTTG